>JALIRR010000761.1:62500-65000 GCA_023091755.1 Montipora sp. Colony 1 RG-2022 | reverse complement strand
TGAAGACCCAAAAAGTATAAATTTAGACTTAGCTGGGTGCATTAGGAGTTTGTTTTCTATGAGCCAATTCCTGACATGTGGGAGGTAAGTATTCAATTTTAAGATATTAAAGTTCGTTAGTATCGTACGAAGATGCAAATATTTGTTGAAATTGAAACTAAATAGCTGTCCCAAGCGTCAACTTACCAAGACATGTTTTCCCATCGTAAGCCAGAGTGTAGGAAGATGGGAATGAGCTACTTATATATGTGATCAACATTTGCACTCCTTTAACTTATGGCATTGCTGATTATTTTAAAGAAAACGCGCATGCGTAGCTAAAATATATAAATGGTGGACTTGTGAACGACTTCTTCGGATTCTCTCCCTACAGTCAATTTTACCTTTATAACTAATTGTAAATACGGTACTAAAGTATAATAACTCAGTAAAAGATATATTATTGTGTTCTTGATTTGCTAGTATGATTTCAGTGAGTATTTCAAACAAATTTCTTGCGGACAGGGTAGGCTGAGAAATGGGTACATTTAAGATGTGTTTGAAGCCACATTTTTTTCTGACATTACTTTTTGCATCTCATACTATATACTGTTGACCACAGAGATCAATCAATCTAGAGCTGGACATTTTGAGTTTTAATTGATTTCCGCCTTCTTGTCATTTCTAGACATTCCTTGACATGTTTTGGAAGACTTTGTAAAGCGGCTACAAGTCCTTCATGCATCTAAGCAAGCAAGTGTCAAGATGTTTCCTATCTCCTGTTGGCTGAACTAAAAAAATGGCTGACTAAGACTACTTACATCTGGAAAGAAATGATTAGAGCGCGAAAAGATGAGGTCAAGTAAGCGAGGAGGGATATACATCATTGAAATCCAGTTGCCTGCATTTCTGTGAATTTACGAGGTAACCCTCCCCATCCGGACCTCGATAGGAAGATGGGAATGAGCTATTCATATATGTGATGAACATTCGCACTCCTTTAACTTATGGCATTGTTGATTATTTTAAAACAAGACGCGCATGCGTAGCTCAAACATAAAAATGGTGGAATTGTAAACAACTTCTTCGGATTCTCTCCCTACAGTCAATTTTACCTTTATAACTAATTGTAAATACGGTACTAAAGTATAATAACTCAGTAAAAGATATATTATTGTGTTCTTGATTTGCTAGTATGATTTCAGTGAGTATTTCAAACAAATTTCTTGCGGACAGGGTAGGCTGAGAAATGGGTACATTTAAGATGTGTTTGAAGCCACATTTTTTTCTGACATTACTTTTTGCATCTCATACTATATACTGTTGACCACAGAGATCAATCAATCTAGAGCTGGACATTTTGAGTTTTAATTGATTTCCGCCTTCTTGTCATTTCTAGACATTCCTTGACATGTTTTGGAAGACTTTGTAAAGCGGCTACAAGTCCTTCATGCATCTAAGCAAGCAAGTGTCAAGATGTTTCCTATCTCCTGTTGGCTGAACTAAAAAAATGGCTGACTAAGACTACTTACATCTGGAAAGAAATGATTAGAGCGCGAAAAGATGAGGTCAAGTAAGCGAGGAGGGATATACATCATTGAAATCCAGTTGCCTGCATTTCTGTGAATTTACGAGGTAACCCTCCCCATCCGGACCTCGATAGGAAGATGGGAATGAGCTACTTATATATGTGATCAACATTTGCACTCCTTTAACTTATGGCATTGCTGATTATTTTAAAGAAAACGCGCATGCGTAGCTAAAATATATAAATGGTGGACTTGTGAACGACTTCTTCGGATTCTCTCCCTACAGTCAATTTTACCTTTATAACTAATTGTAAATACGGTACTAAAGTATAATAACTCAGTAAAAGATATATTATTGTGTTCTTGATTTGCTAGTATGATTTCAGTGAGTATTTCAAACAAATTTCTTGCGGACAGGGTAGGCTGAGAAATGGGTACATTTAAGATGTGTTTGAAGCCACATTTTTTTCTGACATTACTTTTTGCATCTCATACTATATACTGTTGACCACAGAGATCAATCAATCTAGAGCTGGACATTTTGAGTTTTAATTGATTTCCGCCTTCTTGTCATTTCTAGACATTCCTTGACATGTTTTGGAAGACTTTGTAAAGCGGCTACAAGTCCTTCATGCATCTAAGCAAGCAAGTGTCAAGATGTTTCCTATCTCCTGTTGGCTGAACTAAAAAAATGGCTGACTAAGACTACTTACATCTGGAAAGAAATGATTAGAGCGCGAAAAGATGAGGTCAAGTAAGCGAGGAGGGATATACATCATTGAAATCCAGTTGCCTGCATTTCTGTGAATTTACGAGGTAACCCTCCCCATCCGGACCTCGATAGGAAGATGGGAATGAGCTACTTATATATGTGATCAACATTTGCACTCCTTTATTTTAAAGAAAACGCGCATGCGTAGCTAAAATATATAAATGGTGGACTTGTGAACGACTTCTTCGGATTCTCTCCCTACAGTCAATTTTACCTTTAT
>JALIRR010000761.1:55000-57500 GCA_023091755.1 Montipora sp. Colony 1 RG-2022 | reverse complement strand
CATATCTCACGTCCAAAGCATGTTAGCCCCACAAATTTTTAAGGGCTCTGCGCACATATGACTCTAGTTTGTTTACAGTACAGCATGCATCGCAACTTTCTTAAAAGCTATCAAAACGATGTTACCAATGTTTACAACTTAATCAGTGGCTTTATCAGTCGCCAGGTTACGCTATCATGACGGCAATAGCATCATTCAATTCAGTTTAAAAAATATCTAATCACTATTCAAATTTGACGAGACTACGAAAAGTTTAAAGATTTTACTTGGAACTTTGTTAGTTTCGTTGATCACGGCAGTTTTGGCTTCTGATCCCCAACACGTGTGATGCTTTTTTATTCCAAGGGTCTTATCTAAGGTTATCTCTTCTTTTGTCCATCTCCAACAAATCTGCAAGGAAGATTGAACTTTATGATAAACAAATTATTTCCAACAAATCTGAAACCAAGATGTCAACAATATTTTACCAATATTAGATGCGAGTACAGCCCTTTATATGTACCTGACAGATGAAACGCGTATCAATAACCAAAATTACGTGCTTTTTAATGGTGTACAAAATAGAACCAAGAGCATTACAAACCACTTTTCCATTTCTACTTTCCCAGAGAATCCACTCCAAACAATCTCCTCTTCCTCTTGGGCCATTCTTTTTACGATATTCAGAAGCTTCTTGGCTGCTTCTTCTTCGGTAACAATTGGCAAGACGCTTTTGTCATATGGGAAGAATACCTTGCTGGTCGAAGCAAACCTTTCCTCTGAAGAATCGGAAAATTGTTGTTCTTTACCAATTTCTTTAGAAAATACTGTAATCAGACATTTTGACTTCGGAAAAAGGCTAAACATTTTGTACGAAAACTCAATGGGAAATAGACGAATTGCTGAGGAATGAAAACATATGTCTCCCACATCATGATAAACAAATCTGCTGCTCAATTACGAGCTTACTAGGAACAAGTTTTAGTAATGGCAGAAACATTTTTGCTGACTTTGGAGCCAAAAAATGTTATGTTAGAAGGTTTGTTGTTGATGTTTTGTGGCAATTATGCTCAGAAATTAACCCAACGTCATGTTCTGTAACAGATTAAAGCCATAAAAAATGTGTGAATTCTCGTCTCAGGGGTACTTTAAAACAACTTTGACCAAACCACAAAACAAAGTAAGCAAACAGGGTTTCTAAGAAAAAGGAAAAGAACCAAGAGAATTGGAGACAATCTTGCCATCTGCCGTTTTCTTGCCTCCCCTTCTGTCATTACTAATAAGTAAAGCCTTTTAAACAATAAATTAATTGTTGTTGCTAATCGCTGTCACAAAATACAGCAACGACGCAGCTCAACTACAGACCATAGGTTGAACCGAAAGCATACATTGGCGCCTCTGGCAGCCGCTATACGGTCCATGTGTGACCTTGGAGCACAGCTTACAGCCAGCTGGAATCAGCTGTATGTTGATTTTTGCTGAGAGGGAGAACCCGGGGAAAAACCATCCCTGCTCCGTAATAAAAATTATACATTTCGTACATTTATTCTTTTTTCCAAAGTGACAATGTTACTGTTTAGTTGTGTAGTAAGTGAACACAGTTCATGTACATGGGAAACTGGAAAAAGTTATCTAGACTGGGTTGTGCAGGCAAATTTTGCAAAATTTAATAGTAAGTGTGCTGCAGATTTTCAAGTGTTTCATTCTTCCAATTTTTGCACATGCAAGAGAAAAATCGTACATAAAGCATTCCCAACAGTAATTTTTAGGAGGCAATAAATCTCTTAAAATGCTCCCAAGTTGTGTTAATTTGTGCTGTAGATATTTTACCATCTTGTGTTGCCAATTATTTTAAGGTGGAGTCATGAAAGTACATTGTAGTGTGTGGCTGAGTTCCATGTTCCAGTCAGCAGTTAGAATGTACAGACCAAGAAATAATGACCAGGCTTCCTCTGTGGCTGACAATGAGCAAAAAAAAACAGGCCTCCAAGGTGCTTGTCCCATGCTCTTGTGGATAAGAGGTGTGATAAGAAATAACCATATCTGTCCATCGTGGATGCACCCACTTAATGCATACTCCTGTATTGCACTAGACTGCAGACAGATGTCAACTGGCTCTTCTTTGTGCTCCGAAGAGTTTATTTCTGGTTGGTTTCAAGAACTGCTACTGTCCTTGGCCAAAGAATGCAAAAGTTTGGTATGTGGATTTGTTAAGGCTGGAACCCATCTTTTTAGTACACCTGTACATGTACATTGTGTTCATTGTTCCAGAATGCCTTACTTTGTTTACTTTTACTACAGGGTCCAACTTTCCACCATTATAATTATAAAAATAATAGGGTGGCAGGATGGTAGTAGGCCTGGGGGAACTCAATTCCCTTTCTAAGACTACCCTTCTTGCACACTGTCTCACACTAGTACTAGTAAGATGATAAACATAATGTGAGAGCGGAAATGTTCTAGCAACTGAAGACTAGGTCAGGAGATCACATGACTGTGCAGCTAAAGATTTCCAGTCACT
>JALIRR010000761.1:42500-50000 GCA_023091755.1 Montipora sp. Colony 1 RG-2022 | reverse complement strand
TGGGACGTGAGGACGTGTATGTTTATTTCAGGAAAACCGTTGTCCAATTCAGCGCAAAAGTCAGGTGTTATTTGTTTATCACGTCCTCGAATCCCTGCGCGTCTCTGAGTTCCGACGTCCTTGCGTCCCACCCTCCTGAGTACCCGCGTCCCCACGTCCCCACGTCCCCACGTCCCCATATCCCCACATCCCCATGTCCCCACATCCCCGCGTCCCCGAGTCCCACGCCCCCGTCCCACTTTTAGTAACAGCCGAAAAGTTTGGGGGCTTTTTCTCACGTGCGAGTGAGAGGCCATTGTCAAAATTAATGATTGCATGATTGTCGTGTCACGGCAAATGCTGAAGAAAATGATAGCTTCAGTTCTAATGGGTATAATTTGCTGATTCAAACGGTGCAATGCTCTCTGTTCAAAGACAAGTTTTAATTATGCGCTGATCACATTAATCCTGTTTTTGCTGCAAGGACAAGTTTTGTTTAGCACGCACCACCACTGAAGAGCCATTGTGAAATTGGTAAAATATGAAAAATGTTACACTGGTTAAAAAATATTGAAAAAAAAAGATCTTGAAATCCCAACGTTTCGGCTACTAACATAAGCCTTCTTCAGGGGTAATAAAAATATACAACGAAGTGACAAGTGTATTTAAAATCGCATAGATGCTAATAAAAAACAGAATATACTATAAAATCAGTTCTTGTCCAATAACGCCAAGGCCCTGTACTCTTGGGGCAGGTACATGCCATCATCGCAGTTGAGCGGACTTACTGGTTAGTTGGGTTGAAAATAAATTTTCTAAACGTGAATCAACGCTGCTTGATTCCCGCGGAGATTTTGTGAAAACTGCAGTGAAACAATGAAACCACCGCGGCCCAAAAGCTATCATTTTTTTCTCTTAGCAAGTCATCTTGATCTGGACGAAAATCATCGCTACAGGACAGAACTAAAGTATTTTTTCCTTACATTATCAGTAAAATGTTTATTGGAATGAGCTTTTTGTTTGGGCGAAGCGCCAGTCACAGCGTTATTTGTCTAGGGCACGGAATGATTTGTCACGAAGCAAAGACAACGCAGGATTGCTCTTTCTTTTTTTTTATTTCGTTATTTCGTATACAGGGGAAAAACAACCATAACCTAAATATATTTTACTCAAGCAGGCACAGCAAGCAGCAAGTCTCTGGTTCATACAGAAGTAAATTGCACTGCTCCGCCGGCCGCGCTTTACCGCTGTCAGAGCAGAAGTAACAACTCTTTTTTTAAAACTATAACCAAGAAATGCCAAACTCCATGTTCCAAATTTAATGCTATTTTTTGGGAAGGAATCCAAATTTGTGCTTTGCCGTCACATGCAAAGTCACGATTGTTTTGTAAGAAGATGAAACATTTTCTGAGAGGTTTCGTAACTGTAACCACCAGCATATTAAAATTTTTAGCTGCCTTATCTGCAAGAAATACAATAAGCCAGAGTGCCCGGCCGGGCGACCGCGTAATTTTTTTTACTCGCCACTCGCTTTTATGGAGCGTCTTGTTCCATTGACGACTGTAATTCTCAGAAATAATAAGAAAGAAATGAAACTGTTGTTCATAATGAATAGTGTACCACTGTCACTAATGTCAAAAAATTAAACAAACAAATAAAAAACTTAATAACCAACGTTTCGGCATCATGGTGACGCCATTCTCAAGGCACAGTGAGGGATTATTAATTTTATGTGGAGATTTAGTTTTCTTTAGTATTAGTGAATATCTTTGTGCCACACGAGTCCGTTTGCATGTTAGAAGGGTTTGTAAATAGGCCATTTCCGAGTTCATGTCTGCCTCCTCTTCAAAGCGAGTCTAAGTGCGAAGTTTTTCTTATTAAAATTAGTTCATTCATATGTAAAGTAGAACTAATTACCATCACAAAAACTTCGCACTTAGACTCGCTTTGAAGAGGAGGCAGACATGAACTCGGAAATGGCCTATTAGGATCAAGAGTATATTTAAAATGCAGATATCATATTACTATATCTGAAACTGAAAAGTCGACTCGGTCACAATCAACTTCAAGCAATGTTATGATTGAAACACATTAACTTTTTGTCCAATTATTCATTTTCAAGTCAAATTATCCAACATTTAAAATTTGCAACTATTTTTACCCATTTCTGCCATCAAGGCTGCTTTATGCGCTCATATTTTTGGCTCCACCTTGTTTGCATGTGAGCTTTTGTTGAAATGTATAAGGCCCAAAGGGCTGGAGTTCTTTTTTTCTACTAAAGTACTTGAGCTGGCAACCAAATCTGAAAAGTTAGGGGCCAGCTGGCCCCCTAGGGTTTTGCCTGAAAGTCGAGCACTGTGAGTGAGCTTTAAAGTCATTGGCTTGTTTCAAAACTATTCTTTATTGGGATGTGATTTTGTTGTTATTTTTGTTGTTACAGAGACTGCTGGAGAAAAGGAGTTCAAGCCTGGAATTGTTGAGTCATGGTGCCTTTCTCCTGTAGTTGATGAAGAAGAAAGATTACTTTGGAGTGAACTAAAAAGGTCTTTTACACTCTCTTGTGAAAGTGAATGTTCTCAGTATACCAACAATAATGTTGCATAACCACATGACAAGAAATAGAATACAAAGTTATAATGTAGTCTTAATTATTATGTGATTAAATCGGTGTTCTGTCTTATCAAAGGAGAGAATGCAAGCCTCAAGTACATTGTGTTGATGGTTTAGCAACACCCATGAAAGACCTGAAGATTCTTTACTACAGAAAAAATGAAAAGACAAAACTTGAAGTTGTCAAACAGCCACTAACATGCAAAAGCAACAGCCAAGGAATTCTGAAGAAATTACAAGGACAAAAAGATGTGATCAAGACAAGGTACAACAATTATTGCAATGTAATATATATGTACATGCACAAGACGTCCTGTACTTTCTGGTCTTGACACGCAAATACTGTATATTATGGCAAAGGTACTCTGTAAAACCTGGATGCAACATAATTTAAATGCTGATGATCCCCCACAACTCTACATATTCTTTTCACTTTGTAATTCCTTGTCCAAATTGAATACATTAATTTTAGGTGGGTGTACTGATTTGAAGAAATCACCTGGCCGGTAGTTACATTTTGCTGACCCCCTAGTCCATGGACTACCCTAAAATGGACTACAAGTATAAGTACTATTTTATAGTATTACCGGGGTATATTATAATTATTTTATTTTATTGTATTATTTTATATCATATACAAGTACTATTTTGAGTGAGTACCATTGAAAGAACTGAACTGATTACCAGTATAATGTACTCACATTGCACATACATTTACCTTGTTTAGTTTCATCCTCATGGCTTGATGCAACTAAAGCCAGGAATTGCATCAGTTTCACTTCACCTTCTGTACATGAAGTGATCGAACATAACAACAATTATGGAAAGCTATCCTTTTAAAATGGGCGCTTAAACTTAAATATATGTACTGTTGATCAATGCTGTTTAAAATGAGTGCTTAGGCTTAAGTAAGCACAATTTGAGACGCTGCTCACATACTGTATAGACAAACAGTACTCATTCAAAATAGTATTTATACGGTGGTCCATTTGTGTGGTCCATCGGGGTAGTCCATGGACTTGGGGTCAGTGAAATGTACCTTCCCACCACCCAACAATGGTTGGTTGTTTCAACCACCATGACAACTGGCTGGACAAGATTACAGGCAAAGTTGTCACATGGCATTGTGTTGCTAGTTGTTTAAGAAAACAAAATATGAACCCTCAATTCTTGTGTGTAAAGAAACTGCTGAAAATGGCAAATGATGGAGGGAATGGCATGGTGCACTTAACATTGAAGTTAGATCACGCTGCAGTTGTGCCCATACTGTATCTTCAGATTGAAAACAATCATGGTGAGAAACAAAATAATTTGTTCATTATTTTTTTCATTAAATTTTATTTTACCAAACGTAGCAGCAGGCAGTCCCGGTCAAAGGTAAGTCAGGTATTGAGACGTTCGAGGGCTTTTCAGGAATTTTCAAGACTCTCAAGTAGAGAAAACAAAGGAATTTTTGTGTGATTAATTTTTCACATGTCTGGGAGCTTCTACACTTCAGGTCTATTTTTAAGGGTTTTATATCCTACTGTAGGTTTACATGATAATTTTTCGCATTTGTTAGAACTCAGACAAGACATCGAAGTTTCTTCATTCAATGCCTTTCGAATTACTATACAGAGTACCATGTCATTAATTTTTGTGCATTGTTTACCAAGCCTTGCAGTTTTGGCAATAACAAATCAGTGGCTTTGTGCCCCCATTGTTGATTTCAAAATGATTATTAATTTTTTTAACAATTAATTAACAAGAAACAGTTGGAGATTACATGTATTTTACACTGTAGAAGGGTCTTCACGAAATTTAAAATTAATTTTTTGTATCACACAGCACATGTGTAACATTCTGACTAAAGTTTAAGTTCAAGTTTGTTTGGTTGAAAATTTCTGCTGCCTCTTACTGTTTTGTACCGAAGATGATTCGGCCTCAATGACATGTGAATGCATGTGTGACTCATTATGAATTTGAAATGATTTCCTAGAATTTTTCGGGATTCAGGTTAGGGCTGATAAGTCAGGCTCTTTGCTGATGATACTATCATGTACCTTGCCAGCTATCAACAACAGCAGACTGTCAGCAGCTTCAGCACGACTTAACACTTCTTCGGAAGTGGTAAGAGGAATGGCTCATGCAATTTAATGCCTCAAAGTGTGAAGTACTCTGTGTCTCACGTGCACGCACCAAGATCCCGTACACCTACATATTGAATGGTACTCCACTGACCACACCAAATATCTCGGTATCCTCATTTCATAAGATCTTAAGTGGAATAAACACATAGATGTAACAATAGCCAAAGCCAATCACTCTCTCGGGTTCCTGAAATATAATTTGAAAGTTACTTCAAGTGGTTTGTGTGCACATGGGGCTTGTACACCCTCAGATTGAATACAGTGCAGCAATTTGGGACCCTAGACCAGGTGTTGAAAATAGCGTCGCCCACAAGAAAGAAATGGTACTTTAAGGCAGGCCGCTAGGTGGACTCTAAAGAGGTATCACAATACCTCTAGCGTCTCCAACATGCTCCAGGACCTTGGCTGGAGGTCACTAGAACAAAGGAAAGTGGATGCAAGACTCTCTCTCTTGTGCAAGATCCACAGTGGACATGTTCCAATTAACGCCTCCAAATACCTCCGACCGATGATATGTAGATCCTGGCATTCCCACAATAATAGTTTCATCCCCCTCTCTACCAGTACCTTGTCTCACCGCTTATCCTTCTACCCCAGAACTACATGTATCACTCAATGGAACAGTTTACCACAGTCTATTTTTGATACTAGTCTGATAACCCTAACTCATTCAACTCAACTCAGTCCTGTAAATTAGTTACCGGTATTTTTCCCCGTTATTTCTTGTTTGTGTATTTTATTCATTTTTTGACTACCCCGTTGACCCCAGCTGTTAATCTTCATGAAATAAGGGTAGGCTGTAATGGTAAATAAATGTAAGTAAGGCGTTATGCTCACGTATGAATCAGGATGTTTACTAGGACAGAAACTTCATATACTTCCTCACATTAATTAAAAATTATTTAGTCATGTTTAGCTAGCTACCATTATGTATACAAGCACTTTGATTTAACTATTAAAGCTGAATGTAATCAAGTCTTGAGTGTATTCAAGTCTAGTCTATTGGACTCTTTGTGACCTGGTAACCCCTGAAGACTGTAACAATGAGTAGCGTCAGCACTTATCCTAATTTAGCCATGTCGTTACCAACACTTTACAACTATACCATCTCCTTGCAGGTTGCTTTGTACGCAGAAAGTCAGGAATAATAATTAAAAGAATTATTATTATTATTATTATTACTATTAGTAAATATTATCATTATTATTGTTATCATCATCATCATTATGATGAACCTTATTGCTTTATTACAGTACATGCACTTTACACATGTATATTGTTGTTATGGTAACTATAGAAAAATTCTTTGCTGCATCGGCATGTAGATACGGTAGTTATAATAGATACTTTATTAACTAAAACACTGCATTTACAAGCTGAATTTTACTTACAATAGATTAACATAAAATAGCAATTATATTATGAGAATTATTTTGTGAAAGATTTCTCAGAAGACTAAATGTTTATGTTCCATACGCTTATTTCATAATAAAATTCTTACAACGTCATGTGTCACAAAGGGGGTGAACAAACTCCCTTGAATTCCTGAGCAAATAGTTCAAAGTGCTAGCAGGTAGGAGGAGCTTCCAGAACCTACTTGTATGCTGTTCATTTGAGTAACCTTGCTGAACAAGCGTACATGAGAATGAAATGTATACACATGGCGTAAAACAGTTTTACAAATGTGGCTCTCATGGTGCGGTAACTAAGTGGCTACTGTATGCATCATGCTCTTGATGTGTAAGTGATTTGGTTGAAAAATCACCCACTCACCTGAAAAAGGCAAAAAAAAAAAAAAAAAAAACATCTTAATGACATCTTGAGGGCTGGGTGATCTCGGACTGACGTGATTGAGTTATTTTAATAGTGCAAATGAAGTCAGCAACACTCTCCAAAGCAGCATTAACAAGGATGATAGAAGTACAATTGATCCCCTTGTTCAAATGAACGAAAGCAGCAAGTGTCTCATAGAAGAACATAACCAAACTTCATGTACAACTGATGAAGAAACTAAGAATCTCACATGTCATGCTGAAGGTGAGTTTTAAAACTCGACCATGAAAAACACTTGTCAGTAATTACTGAAACAAAACCGTGAGAATTTTTTGCAATGAGCACTAGTAAAGTTGTATATTATTTACATCCAAATAATAATTATTTTTCTTCTCAATATTTTGTATCCCATAGAT
Source organism: Montipora sp. Colony 1 RG-2022 (assembly GCA_023091755.1). Classification (NCBI taxonomy): domain Eukaryota; kingdom Metazoa; phylum Cnidaria; class Anthozoa; order Scleractinia; family Acroporidae; genus Montipora; species Montipora sp. Colony 1 RG-2022. The sequence goes on along the minus strand of JALIRR010000761.1, from coordinate 43,093 downwards.
GAGTCTCATTTAATCAGTGCAATTTGTTCCATCTATGACAAAGTCCTTTTTGAGGTAACAAAATGTATCTCTTTTATGCAAGTACATGAACTGTACATGTAAGCATGTTAAAGAGGACTTAAGTTTTCATGTACAGTAGAAATTATGTGCATTTGAAGAGTGAGATTATTGAAGTATGACATGTAACTATGATATTATGGTGCTATTGGACCAAGTTAAAAGTAATTAGTGTTGACATTGCATACTTGAGTGTTGACAAGTCAGACTTGGTCGATTTTTTAGTTGATGGCTGATGAAGAGTTAATTAAGCCTTCCCCACCTGAGAGTGAGTATTGCAGATTTTACTCACGGATTGGGGATGCTTTAGTTTGTAACTGGGTTAATAACATCTACATGTAGATGAGGTCCACTCAAAAAACTACATGTATGTCCCCTTTAATGCATTCAGGCTAAACTTGTTAATCTAATCATTGAGTAATTGAGTTTGGAAGCTTTTGTTAAAGACTTCTTATAATTTGTTATAATTGGGTAAAATAGAGAACCAGTTATCTTAACTTCGCGAAAATACATTAGCAGCTCTGCAGGGAGCATAA
>JALIRR010000761.1:12500-35000 GCA_023091755.1 Montipora sp. Colony 1 RG-2022 | reverse complement strand
CGGTACTTCAAAAGGATATTAAAGAAAAGCCTTAAGCAACTAAATATAAAAAAAGAAATCAAATACCGATACTATTCTACTTTGTTTTAACACAAACAAAGCAACCGATCTCCAGTCAGTATTCCAAAGAAATCTCACCTTGTTGAACTGGCATTCTTCGAAAAGCTTTTAAATTACAAAAAGTAAATTCTGATGATTATTGCTGTGCTGATTGTTGCCATTTGCGAATTTAGTAGCATTAATAACAATAAATACCTCAATTTCTGTTTTTACTAAAAGTTCCTGCTAGTTAAATTATACTGATTCATCTTTCTGGTAAACTCTCATTATTTTCCGAATTCTACCTGTAGTTGTAGTTAACTGTAACTGTAGTAACTGGACAATTTGTGTTAACTGTTTATGCATCCGGGTACGCCCTTGTAGAGTGTAGGCGTCTTGTTGATCATAAAAGCGAACAGTTTTCAGATATATGTGTAGCATCATACTGAAGCCCAATTAAGAAAAATTAATTGGTGATATATTGTCTTCAGATGTTTGCTAGTCTTCATACTCATCATAAATCTTGTCATCAATGCTTAAAGACTTACAGCAGTGAATTAAGATCCCCCCCCTCCCTCTCCCCATTGTTCTAGAAAGAATTATTTAGAGAACAAATGAGTCAACAACTCCTTCAGTGTCTTTCCGGCCATTTCCTTATAATCTTGCCAAGTGTCTTAAAATGTAACCATCTCCATGTGAAGTCCACTTAGCATGACTGCCAGGTTTTTTTCTCTGTAAAATTCTATTGATGGGCAACGGAGACCAAAGAGGGGTTGGTCAACAACAATTACTGGCATTTGGGATGGATTTACATGTAGAAGGTGTTTGGTTTGTCATACTGCTTTAATGGAGTGAGCAATCATGCAAAAATTGAGTGTGGTAGTACTGATATCACAGCTGGTTCATGCAATTGGTTGATGCGACAGTGGCACTGTTTGCTTCTTCTGTTGATCAGCATGAAAATGAATGGTTTCAGATGGTAAAATACATGTACATCTTTCAAAGTGCTATTTTGTGTGACACTCTTCTGTTGATCAGTGTGAAAATGAATGGTCTCAGATGGTAAAACACCTGTACATCTTTCAAAGTGGAATTTTGTGTGACACCAAGGACCTAAATCACTGTTTAAATTAGTGGCCAACATTCTTGTATGGTGAGTAGAGCCAGTTGATTCTGATATCTTTGGTGCACTGGGGATGTTATTGAATACCATACATTTGTCAAAAAAGGGTGTTAGTGTTAGTTCCTGGTCTTTGGTCTTCATCTCTGGTCTCCTTACATTTTGCCCTGTAATACAATGCTAGCAATTAGATGTACATCCAATTAAATTGCCTCTTTTTGAAGGCAGCTTTTTATCTTTACTTGAGGAGCAGAGTTTAGGGGGTTCTTTGTGACATCAAAAATTATCTGTATTCCGAGACACAAGTGACGTTGAAGTTTATGCAAAGAGCAAGGTGACACTGTGGCCCTTAATGACAATGGGAGCGCATATAATTACATGTACTGGTACTTGCATTTCTGGACATATCTTTTCGTAATCCAAGTCTTCATTTTCCTCACACCTTCCCACACTGTGAGACAAATGAAATTGAAAATTTAGTCTGTTGCTGGTGGTTAAAAGCAAGGTTTTTGTTACATGTAAAATCAAAGAAACTTGCAGTAAGCTGGTGCTGGTGTATCCCTTTAAGGAGAGGCTTGCTGGATCAATTCATACCCAGCATTATCCTATGAAATTATGAAGGTGTTGCTCTACTCTTTTGTGTCCGGTGAGGTGATCCTGCAGTCATGTAGGAACAAAGGCACTATGGAGCATTGAATGGCCTGACTTCGTAAGAAAGGCAGATTTTAGTAAATGTGTAATACGCTACCTATTATCAGGTGATAAATATAAATATAATAAACAAAGATCCAGAGTTACATTGGAGTCATGGCTGTTTATGATCTGTAAGTTGTTCCTTAGCAAAGTAACTATTTTTATGTCACCAATAATAGTTTTTTTTTTCTCTCTGGACTAGGACTTTATCTCACAATTTCTAATTGAAAATGTTCTCCTAAATTTGGTAAAACTGCGAGCAAAGTATGAAGGTTCTGGTACTGGATGCACAAAAGAACACCAAGTCAAAGAGTAAGTCAAAGAGCAAGTACCTTTCACCATAACTAATGACGCTAATTTTTACACTTACACGTACCTTGTAGCTAGAAATAGGTTGTGAAATATGCTTAGACTTAAAGGGTCACTTTGTGTTGGATATCAAAATTGGGTGTGCACCAGTTACATGCATTTCTGGATAATTATAAGTGCTACGTGTAACTCAACTCACAGGCTGCTGTGATCAGTGTCTGTTTTTGCCTTTACTCTTCTGGACACTGTGAAGGTTTTTCATGCCGTAGTGATTTGCCATGATTTGCATATCTTTTCCTGTCAAAACAACGACATGTATTTGTTCATTCTATCGAAATTGTAATTAAGTGATAAATGCTCATCTCTTTGATTTCCCTAGATACCAGCTGCAAGTCCTTCTTAGAATAGAGATAGCAGCTCTTGCCAAATGTGATGATCAAAGTAACTTGGTTCAAGAGGTTGTTTGTAATAATTGTTATTAATGCCTTAAAGTTTCCCATTACAGAGAAAATTTCTGATAATCTCACATAAACCATTTGATTGCAAATGTTCCTGCTACCTTTGAAGTCCCTTCTTTCTCAGCCTAGACATTATCCCAAATCCCATTCAAAAGAGAGAAATAAAACCTCTTGTTATCTTCTGCATGACTCCTGGCTTGCAACCTTTTGCAATAAGAAAGTGCATTGTCCCAAATGATATTAATTGTGATTTCCTTTTATTTTACAACTGTTTGTTTGTCTATGCAGGTAACTGATCTGTTGCGGGCCCTCTCGTTTATGAAGGACCCAGATTTTCTTGCTACGTTTCTAAGTGAAGAAATCCTGAGCAGGTAATGATAAATTCTTGCATAAATTACCTACAATAATCAAAAGGCTAGGCTCACTGACACTGGACCTGAGGCTTTTCTTTTTTTTTCCTTTGAGTCTCGTCAAAAACATAATTTTATGGTCTAATAAATAAGTACAGGCCTTCCGAAAGTAGTGATCTTTACCTCATGAGAGTACTTTTAATAATTTAAAGAGGCTAATGTCATATGGTATCTTGCAGAGATTCATTGAAATCTTTAACTTATTATGAGTTTTCGTCTTGAAAATGGTACTTTAGAATTCTTTTACTGATAGCATTTATCTTAACAACACAAACAAGATAATTCTGCATGAGCAAAAAAGGCCTTCATACTCGTGAGTTGTTGTTCCATTCTACTTTTTGAGCATTTTGGGTGGGGCAAAATAACATCGTTATTTTTCAAGACATTACTCTTTTAATTCACCCGTTTCCAACTATTTTGACATTGGTGTACGTTTAGGCAGAATCATCTAATAGCCCTTATTCACGATAGCCGCCATGCTGGTTTTCAAATTGTCATGTAAATTAGCCATGTGTTATGCTGGGGGGCAAACATTGGAATAAAGGCAAATTGCGTAAAATCGGCTTGTCGAAATATTGAATTAACATTGCTAAAAGTAAATTTTAGAATTTAGAATTAAGTACCTTTAAAAATAATTTTATATCTTTTGATTACCTCCGACATTTTGACTTTCTACTTCGTTATCTGCTCATTTTTCACTACAAAAAACATCGAAGTAACTTGTGTAAGCATTCTATTTTACTACTTAGGTGATAAACATTCAATGAGCGTGAAACAAATCATCTGTGTGGCTAAGATGTTCGTTGTAACCTCTCGAACTTGCGTTGTTTGCCCCCTCAGAAGTGTGTAGCTAATTTGCATGATAAAGGGAAATCCAACATGGCGGCTATCGTGAATAAGGTCTATTATCTTTTTATGAAGATTTTCTTTTAGGATTTTTCAAAAAGTGTTTTGTACCAGAATAAATAGTATCAGGGTTAGTTTTAGTGAGTTCGTAATTCTTTATTGATAAATAAATAATATTTGCTTAAGTATCTGTAAATAGCTCTTTTTTCCCCATAGGTCACGCTCAATGCGTTATTTTTGTATGCATGCCATTCTGAAGCTTTGAGGGTTGTTAGCGATGATTTTCAACAGTGGCTGGATCGGTTGAGTGTTGATGTCCAAGTTGACGCGTTGCATAAAAGGGGCACTTATAGGAACTGGCAACGTTCTGACGAGTTTCATTAAAAGCCGGTTACCGGCGGTATACCTCATTCTATGTTGTCAGAAATTTGCCTCTCGCCGCCGGCTACTCTGCCTTAATTTTCATTCAAACCCTTGTAAAAGACGAGAGTGACCACCGCTTACATTGATTAGCCCAGGAACTTCAAAAGCTATTGAAACCCCTGTAATTTGAGAGGGGTCCTAAGAATCTGAGGTTGTAGGTTGTGACCTGATTGATGAACGATAAGAACAACATTTGCCGATGTGAACATTGAGACACCAGACGATAATGATAATGATAATAATAATAACATTACTAATAATGATAATAATAATAATATAGTGAAGGCGGCAAGTAGTGAAGACCTGTGATTTAGCCTCCGTTAAACACAGTTCGTTTTTGAAAGCAAGCCTAGTCTTGAAAACCGAAGCTTTACAGACAGCCTTTCTTAAGTGCGTAGCAACTGTGTTTTGAGTAATTCTATACATGGTGTCTCTAGACGAGACTAAACCTTGTTTTTATGTTTCGAATTGACAAAGGATTTCAATATGGCGGAAATCAATCAACAGCAAACTAGAGTTTTGCGGCATGGAGGACGCCTGAAATGGACAAAGGAAATGAATTCGGATTTGTTGAACTGTAAGAGGAGAGCTAAGGAGATGGCAAATTCAAGTGACCCGCCGAGATATTCAGATGGTCAGAAGAGAGGTTATATGTCTATCATGAAGGAACTATGGGACCAAAGCGGCTATAGTGGACTTAATATCTCAGACCAAAACCTTCGTAATCGGGCCGCTTATGTTGAAAGATCGCTTGGTAACGTAGCAGAAACGATCAGAGTGGATATTTTGGCAAGGAACACGGAGCAGATCGAGGATAAGAGCCAACAGCGAAGGCCAAGAGCAACATTTGCATACGCAAAGTGACTTGCCAGTATGGTCAAGGGATGGCCCAACGCCTCTTAACAATGAAGTAACTAAAATCATCCAAGCAGCAAGACCAATTCTTGCCTCAGTGATTACAAACCCAGGAGATTTCGATAACCGCGTGTCACATACAAGGACTAGAAAACGTCCAACAATTGGCGACATAGCAAACATCAATGGAGCCATCGATGTGCTAATGAAGGATAACAATGGGTCCAGTAACACCATTCACCCAGCTCAGGGTCCTTTTGTTTATCTCTGGCTGGCTAATTGCGTTTTATACTGGTTTTTTTTTGCGTTGTTTGTGGTCAAAGGATGGAGGAAAAAACGCGATCTCCGAGCAGGCAAAACAAAGTTGGCAGAAAAGCAGAAAGAATTATATGAGGCACAGGCAGGAGCGATCGGGAAAAACATCTCTAATTAATAGCAAAGGCAGAAATTGAAAGGTTGAGAGCAAATCGGAAAATGTCCAAGAAAGGAGAGAAAAATCGAGAAAAGTTGCTTCAAGAGCTCAAGAACTTGTCTGCCGCGGAATTGATTAGCTTCATGGATAGAGAAAAATCAAGGTTACGAAAGCTAAAGAAAGGGTTTTGGCGCAGCAAGAAGCTGGAGGAAGCCAAGCAGCTAAATCGGAAGTTCCAGTTGGACCCCAAGAGCGTTTATTCGAATTTCGGAAAAATGCTAGAAAACCAAACTGACAGTGACAGACCCGTTTTTAATAAGTTTAAAGAAAAATCGAGCAAGCATGTAGTTTTTGGACGGTCTTATGGGAAGGAAACAACGAGAGATGCTCAAGTAAATACTAATACAAAAGCGGACTGGGTCGAGGAAGTGAGAGAGGTGATGAAAGAGATAGTACCCGAGCTGCCTACGGAGGGATTTCAACAACAGCGGAGCAAAACACAAGTCCATTGATAGGCGTTATTGTTCAATTGAGAATCGATGTTTGTACATTGAATGCAAAGAACGCTCTTTTGTTTGTACAAGCGCATTAATATTTGACTTACCGGTATGTACACTAACGCCGTCCAAATGTTCGTTTTTAGGCGCCCGTGACTGTACCTTCGCGCTATTGGTCGTCATTTCGCGCAAATGAGTGCGTATCTTCTCGTAAAGAACAGCAAAAAGTGTAACAATAATTATTATTATTATTTAATAATAGTAATAATAATAATAATAATAACAATAATAATAATAATATAATATTGATATAATTATTATAATTATTATTATCATTATTATTGTTATTAAATAATTATTAAAGGCATAGGACAACGTTAAATATGATTGGATGTTGAAGGTTTGTTGAAGGTATACAACTAGATGGGAATACAGGACGTAAGCCGTGCACTGATGAGCAAGTGGAGAACAAGGATAGAAGTAACAAGAAACGGGAAGAAAGAGCAAAGCAGATGGATCAACATCAGAAGAGGTTTTTTGCTAGGAGACAGCTTTTCTTCAGTAGGTTTCTGTTGCACAGAGATACCAGTAACGATGCTACTGGAAGGAACAAGAGGATACAGCATGAGTGAACCAGGAGAAATAGATACTAAAAGGACACGTACAGCTGTAGTTTGTTCATCGACGAGTTAATGGTGTACCAGGAAACCCATGAAGATCTACAGAAGGCCGACGAAATCATCCTCAAAGCAAGCAGTAACACAGGAGCGTCTGATGTATGGATTGAAGAAATGTACGGTGTTTAGAAGAGGTAAAATGGTCCTCAGGATGTGAACAGAGTGATATGATTTTGACAAAGAAGGGTGAAGAAGGAAATGAGTGGACAATTGAGGAATCTTGTAGAATTCAAGCTATATGACAAACATCTGATTAAGGCAATAAACACAAGGGTAGTATCAGTGGCAGTCTACATCATGAATGTGTGTTACACGACAGAGAAAGAGTTGGATGATTTGGACAAGATGGTAAAAGAAACAACACTGAGGGGAAAGCGGATACACGGGGGGCAAAGCAGTGATGAACGACTGTATCTACAAAAGCAAAGTTGGGGAAAAGGCTTGACAAGTTTTTAAGATGTTTACGAAGAAACCAAAGTACGAGTTGTGTGTTATATGGCAAATTCAACGAGTCCGTGGATCAACAAAGTGTGGAACAAGGAAGTGTGTAGCGAAGGGATCATCATGAAGAGTGAAGCAGACAAGTATGTAAGGACCATAGGAAATATAGAGTTCTGTCAGGATGGAATGAGAAAAGATAATATTAGGATGGAGAAACCGTGGAGGGAGCAGTGGTAAGAATTAAAGAGTAAACTGAAGCAGAACAAAGAGACAACAAGAATAGAAGGATACCAGAAGAAGAAAATGCAAAGTTAGTATTATTCAACATATAGAGAAAGCCTTGGTTGGACAAAAGGCAATGATGACCCGAAGAAAGTAGCATCAAAGACAATTATTTCAATGCAAGAACAGATGGTCGAAACCAGATGCTGGAAAAGGAGCAGGAGATTGAATATCGAGGAAGAAACGGTGATCCACATACTGTCAGGATGTAGGGTGTTGGCTGGAAAACACTACACTTAAGGTGGCTCAAAGCAGTTTCAACACTTGAAAGAAACGTTCTTATAGAGAAGGATTGACTCTACAACACGTTATCACTTCAGGACGTTCGCACCAAAATCTTCCTACGGTGAGATTTTCGTCATTTCTCGCCTAGAGTTAGATCATAAAGTACGTACTCCAAAAATGGAAAAAAAAAATGGGGGTCACCGACTTTGTTTCAGAGAAAATGGCAGTGGAAAAATGCCTTCATTTCAAGAAATCGATCGTAATAGCGAGATGTAGCCTCATCTGGTCATCCATCGAAAATCATAAACATAAACTGTTAGAATGAAGGTTTCCGTGCATAGGTTTTTAGGAGTGGGATTTCTAGATAATTGCATGCCGCTAGGGATGTCGTAAACAGTATAGTTCATCCTCCGCGAGAGTTTTCGTAAGCGCCATCCGTTGCAACCATTTCCGGAATTCGATGGCACGAGGAAAAAATTTAAAAAAAGAGAGAACTTCTTACGGTGGAAATTTTTTCATTTCATCATATTTTGTAGATAGTAAGAAAAGTAAGTGATTCATGATTGAAAAAATAGGGGTCACCGATGATCTAAACGAGTTAAATCGATATGATTTTGCAAACGTCTTGGAAAATTTCGTTTATCACGTTTTTTCTTGACCTATCAGGGAAGGACTGGAACCCAGGGAAGGATCGATCGTTGAAGGGATGAAAGGTTTTTACCGTAAAAAAAAAAAACTTTCTCGAGCATAGCAACAAAATTTCAAGCAGGCCTCATCTTCATTTGGTTAGTGTTTTGTATAATATCTCTCCATTGCCATCATGCTCATCTTCTGGAGGGTGCATTTTTTGAAATTTAATCGCTAGTTGCTTCCACGCACGTCCACACTTTTCAAGCGGACGAGGACGAAAATACTGCTCTATTTTCACGAAAGTAAAGGAAAAGAACTCCAAAAACATGCCTTCATTTTGAACTTAAGTTCGTAGGGTAATAAAAACATTAAAAAAAAAACAGCCCCATTAAATTTACGCAACGGTTCGTCCTCCAGTTTTCCAAACTTTCAGCCACTACTTGATCAGCTGCCTTTTCCAGAGCTTTTCCATCCTCCCGCTCACTTCTCTTTAAAGTTTCATGATTATTCGGAAATGAATGTGCCATTCTTTTGCCGACCTGGAATTTTTTCCCAGGCGTTTTTGTCGCCATGTTATTTTAACTAATGCTTGAAAAATATTTATGAAAGTCAAGTAGACTAGTGTACGACTGATAAAACAATAAGCCCTGCAAAAATAGCCCATATTTTGGCTTTAGCAGCTCATATCTTAAAAACAAACTCGGTGACACCCAGTTTTTATTTCTGAAATGTAATCAACATGCCAGAATGACACTTTCTGGAAATACTGTGGAGCGGATTCAAAGCCACCTTAAGAATTTAAACTTTGCAGAGAGTTTCCTCTTGGCCTGCTGATCACTTTTGTGCAATAAAAAATTGGGGTCACCGAGTTCGTTTTTCAGAATATGAGCATCTAAAGCCAAAATATAGGGGTTTTTTTTGCAAGGCTTTCCTGTTACCATGGCAACTTGTTACGTCACAAAAAGGACTGCATCTTGTTCAGCAATAATCGATGTTTTACATGATACCATACTTGGTACCATAACATTGCTGTTACATGATAAAGTGTTGTAGTGTCAAGTGTTGAAACTGGTTTTAGCCACCTTAAAGACATGGCAAAGAAGTGGGAAGAAGAGAAAGGAATTGCGATTGATGAACGGAACAATAAAGAATGGGAACGAGGAAAATGTGTTCGAAGGAGGCTACAAGAAGATGTAATGGGACTTTGAATTCAAATTCAATCTAAGAAAGCCGGAAACAACGAGACGACCTTATATAGTGCTTGAGGGTGGAGAAAAAAGTATGATATATGTAGTGGATATGCCCAAGCGAAAAGAATGTTCAAGAGAAAGTAGTAAAAAAGTTACGAAAGTATCAGCAATTAGCGTTTGAACTTAGAGAAAGACGACCTGGACTTACCATCTTGATAATTCCAGTAGTAATAGGGTGTTTAGGAGGTGGAATGGAAGACACAATGAGACGAATAAGAACAATAATTACGAATGAAAGAAACGCAAGAGATTTAGCTAATGGCATGTTGAGAACAGTACTGTCATGTCAGGGTTTGTACATGAATGACCAAACGAGAACCCAGTTACATGCACTGTTTTTACAAATCGCCTTTTTTTTTAGGTGTGTAAGTCGAGATCTAAATAACCAGATCTTGAATCAGGCCGTTTGCAATTTTTCATTGACAATTGTAATATTTAGAGTTGTAATCGGTTCAGGGATTATCTTCAGGGAATAATAACAATAACAATAACAATAACAACAATAACAATAATAATAATAATAATAATAATGTTATAGTGGTTATCCCGGTTTTCTCTGTTTTTTAGGTACTGCCACAGTCTTCCCAAGTTCCTGTGTAGTGTTTATGAGGGTCTTATGATTTGTCCTCCAAGAGAAGTCCTGACACCCTCAAAATGGTCTTGTGTTGATGACTCCCCTTTGAGGCGATCAGTACGTGCCATATCCAACCAACCACGGTACTTTAGAATTATTTCTCGTCAAGCGTTGCATCTTTTTTGTTCAAATAACCGTTAAAAATAAAGATTTTATAACGATCTATTCGTACGACATGAATTCCAAAGTAATTCGCTTGAAAAAAATCGATATCGCACTCATCGCTTCGTGATTAATGTGATATTGCGCGACATTTACCGTGGTATTCACTAGTTAGGCAATGAATTTTTTTACAGAAGAAAGCGAAGAAAAAGATTTAATTAAGCAGTAACCGGAAACACCAAAACACGGACAATTTGAAAACATTTTATCTTCACTAACCCTACAGCAGTAAGAATAAATAACCAGGGAGCTCCGCTACAATCCTGGTCAAAACTGTTGGTATAATTCCCGCTTTTCCCCCTCCCCCATTACAACAGGGAGCTTAAGCAACGACAACGGCGACGGCAACGAGAACGTCATCTCAAAATATAAATTTGCGTTATTTTAATCGCTTCGTGACTAATTCAACGTTTTTAATATGACAAGGGTGTGGTAATTCCTCAAAGATGACACCAGTCGAAACGGCACTCAATTTCGGAGAGAAAATGAAAATTGTTTGTCAAGTGCTGACGTTCTTCATAAAACCATAAACTTGGCTATTTCACGTTGTTGTTTTGCTGACGACGGCAAAAAAATGGACAAAAGTGAAAAACGTACGTGCAGGGGGTGCAAAGCTATTGTTTTTATCCACTAAATATGCAAATTTGTGACGTTCTCGTTACCGTCGCCGTCGCCGTTGTCGGCCTCCGAAATCAATTGTATATATTATACACCAGTTTGGCAATGAATTTTTCTTGAATCGCATGAGTTGTAAAAGAAAACAAGCACATCCTCAGCGAGCGAATGGAAAGGAAAAAGGCCATTTCAGAGTCAACTGGCAATAGCCAGTGAATAGGAATCACGCTAAAATTAGAAACCGGTGGGAAATTTTGTCAGTTCAAGGTCAAAGAAGAGTTTTACTGATTTACTTTATTCCACTTTATCTCTGAAAACGAGATCATTCACATTTTGAGGTGCTTGGAACAAGAATCGGCAAAGTACGAAAATGCAACGAAGAAAGGACAAACTTCAAACAAGATCCGCTCCAACAAATTACCTGTAGGAGCTTGAAACAAACTTCTGAAAACACAAGCTTGTGATATTTCTCCCTAATGTTAAGAGATCTCATTGCGATTACGCGTTTATATTAAATATAACATAAAGGCAAAATTGTCTTGTCATTGTCGAGGCGCATCGAAAAACAGTTGGGCAAACGATTAAAAAAGCATTTGTTCAGTTCGCTCGCATTTTAGAGCAAAACAAACAAGCAAATCAACTATTTCTTTATATCCAAAAGATTACAGATAATTGTTATTTAATTCCAGTTGAAAATAAAAATTCGAGTGTTATTCCTGAACAAGGGAAAAACCGATTAAACCACTTTTTGAAAATACGCATCCACTTGAAATAGCGCATCCGTAAAAATAAGAAACGGTTTAGTGCCCAAGTAAATAATTTGTGGAGTAAATTCTTCCACCAAGTTTGAGCTATATTACTGGTATTCTGTTTTGTCGTCCTCGTTCTCTTTGTCTCTTCTTTCGTTTCTGTTTCAGTCATAGGTCCTCCAGGCATCATGCAACCTTATCAGAGCTTCTAAAGATGTGAGAGAAAAAAACAGCTCTAAACAAATTAAAAATAAATAGTCATGCAGTTTATATTCCTCTGATGCTTGACTTGAATGACTGCGTAGCCACCAGTGTGGACCACAGCTATCATGATATTATGTGAAACTGGATTACAACCAGCAAAAAATGCAGAAATATTTTCCAAACTGTTTGCCACCTGAACACGAAAAGGGTTCGACTGTTAAAGTGTATATGACAGATTTTTTTTGTATTTTTTTGATTCAATGTGCCCATTGCCCTCATAACGACTGAAAAAATTTTCGATTTCGATTTTTCTTCCCCTAGTTTTATCCATTAAAAGACGCAGAATTTCACTAACCTGACACCTACCACTACAGTGACTATACCCTACATCAAAGGAACTTCTGAAATTATCGCTAGGATCTTACAGCCTTACAACATCCGTGTTGCTCACAGACCCATCACTACCTTACGAAAACTACTGACAAAGACAAAGACCAACCTAGAGACAGACAAGGAGCAGTTTATAAGATCAAATGCTGCCACTGCCAGGCCACTTATATCGGTGAGACCGGCAGAAATTTGAACACTAGACTGACTGAACACAGACGAGCGACGCGGAACGGTGACATCAACAATAACATTGCTGAACACCATCTACAGACAAACCACAGAATTTACTCTCACGGTACTGCCCAACGTATTCTACGACGCACGTACTGACCTTAGACCTATAGACGGATCGAAACGCACCTATCACAGTTTAGTCTTCCCAGTCTACTGACAGTCGACCAATAACATGACGAATAAGTTGACCAATGACATCTACGACCGGAGTTCTTATAGCATCTACTGACGTTACAAATGTTACCATGAAATACCGTTGAAATACCGTTGTACGGGGATTCCAGGAAAAAAGGTATCAAAATAAGACGAAAGTGGATCTCTTTCGTAAGCTTGATGAGAGAGAATACGAGTGCTAGTACTGAAAAAAATAGGTACGCAATGCGTACACGTGGCAAGTCACTAGGTAGAAGAGTAGGTGCTGGAAACAAGGGTGTTGAGCTATGCTTCTGTACAGTTTCTACGCGTGGTGCTTATTTAGTTGTTTGAACTTCTAACTGGACCTCACTTAATAAGCATGAAACCCATATTTATTTTACACCCAAGCAGTTCGCAATGGAAACAACAAGGCGAGATGGTTTAATTCGCTGCTTTGCGCGGTACTTGGTAAATAATGCAAGCGAGTATAAAGTAGACTAAAGATGTTTCAGTGTGGCGCGTGCAATACACAGTTGTAGCATTTGATGAAATGCTCTCATTCTACGTTCCTAGAATTTCAAGTTTATGAAGTCTTCAAACGGGTTTTGAATCCAACAACAATTTCTTCTTCCTCTCAATTAACACAAGCTGACCTTCTGACCTCTTTAATTTTCAACTTTTCCAGACCAAGAATCAAAATGTCAGAGACCAGCTTGCTTCCCCGAAACGCAGTTTTTATTATCAGCGAGACAATGAAATGAACAGCAATTGATGTATAAAGGATTTTTACTGATTGTAATGACGATCAGTATTCAAATGTTACCGAAGACTTGCCTTGCCTCTTTTTTCAGTGCCGCTAGCCTGAGCGGAAGACACGCAAATCAATATTTGAACAGAATTATCGATCCGAAGGTGGATTCGCTGTTCGTGAATCCTTACATTGTAGTCCAAGAAGTTATTTAATACATTAATTCTGATCATTCCAGCCATTAAGCTAGGAATTCCCAATTTCGGTCCTCTTCGTTGCCATCCTAAGAGCAGATGGTTCAGCAACGATTCCGTTTCCACTCGGTAACGTGTTGCGAAGAGCAAGTCCTGCACAAATAATCATAGAAACTAAAATTCTAATAAACAGCTTATTTTCCCGTGGAAAACAGAATTATATAGGCCATTTCAGAAACGTGAGAGGACTGGGACGAGTTTCTCATACTTGCTTGGATTGAAAATCTAAACTCTTCAACTGAAATGTTACCAAATGAAAAGCTATCCAGCCAAGTTTGAGAGTTTTCTACGGAAAATTGGCCAAATGGGAGTCTTGCAAAAGTTGCAAAATCCCATACAAACTCTTATAATTTTGTGGCCTGTCTACCCATTCCATACAAACTCTCTATTTTAGGTGATATTTGAAGATATATTATTTCACCATTTTCCTCCTCTAAATACATCTATTCTTGGTAAAGACTCTCAAACTTGGTTGATCTTTCATTTGAATGTCTTAGTTTTTTAAACAAACGGAAAACAACCAAACTCGTCCCAGTCCTCTCACGTTTCTGAAATGGCCTATATTGATGTCCGATGGAAAAAGATTACTTTTTCCAGTCATAGAATTCAGAGTTTCGGGGGCCCTGAAAATGGCGACTGAGTAAAGCTCTTTAACTATGGTGCTCCGCGCGCGCACCACTCTGCTAAACATTACTTGCTATATTTATATAGCAAAACCCCGTTGAAGACCTGGTTTTTACAGGCTTTTCTCCGTAATTGCCAAAAATTGCATTCATAGCTTTAGCTTCACATGGCAAAAGAAAGTGTTATGTATGGGAAATCGTCTGAAGGCAAGTGCATTTCGTGAATTCTAGGCAAAAATGATGTTTTGAATGTTCAAAAATTGGACGAGTCATAGGCGAGTGCAATTTTTAAATCATGAAATGTAGTAATCACCTGATGTTTTTATTATATGCTAAAAAAAAGGTTACTCTGTCGCTGTTTCCATAGCAACTTCCGTAATGCACTCCATTACCAAGTTATGCATTCATCATTGACCAATCAGAATTGCGATATTTTGTTGAGTGTATGAGAATTTAGCACTGGCTCCAAGTGAGTTTCCTGCTTTCCTGTTTGTGAGAGCAAATAGCAGTTTGAAATGTTAAGTGTATATCTCTCGAATGCTTACAGGAATTTGATGTTCTTTTGTTGTAGAAGTAGTGAATGCCGTGTTGTTACTCGTCATTCCAGTGTGACTGATGTTTCTACAAAACGAAGAGAAATTGTTGTTCCTGCCAAGGCAAAACAAAAGGAAAATGACAAGAAAAAGAAAGCTAAACTGCAACGGTCCATCAGTGCCATAGGTTTGTCATACAAATGAAAATACTATCTGGTATTTGTCCCTCTTCTTGAGATCAAAGTCGTAGGAAGACAAATCAAAGAAATTTTTAGCAGAAACAAAGAGAATGTCGGAACTGCAGCAGTTTTGTCTAACAAAGTTAAGCAGAAAACTGGTAAATAGTATCTTTCGTGTGTACCAATAATTTGGCCTTGAAATTGAAAAATAAGTGGGATGCAGTTTTCTAGCAAAAGGATGCAAATTGTTCTCGATCGCTGACCAGTGCAAGCTGTTATCAAGGAGCAACATCTTAGTTCACTTTCAAAATTGTTGGACTCATTCCGTGATCTCTTTAAAAATTTCTTTGACCTGACTGATTTACTAATTTATTGCCAAGGTGAGCTTTCCTTCATTAAAATGTTCTTGTTTTTGATGGGCAACGGAGATGAATCCCATTATTTTATTTCCGGAGACCCCAAGGTCGGGACTCTTGTTCCTAGTCCCGTCCACCTTAGTTATTTTTCTTTGTTGAGATGAATTTTTTCACTGACATGCATAACGAAATATTTTGTTCGATTTGCAGCGCCAACTTTTTCTCAAAACTGAAATGCAAAGCAATAATGTTTCTGATGTCATCTTGCAGATAAACGAATCCATCTCACTAGCCCAGCCGCGGGACAAGCAATGGCAATCAGTGCGCCCTGTTAGAAATAAAACGCCAATGATTTAACATGAAATAGATGGTGTGGGTTTTATGTTTAAAATTTGATTTTCGCAAGGAAATAAGTCGCGAAGAAAATGTATATATTTGAAGTGCGGTCTATAGACGAAAGTGAGAAATTGACCAGCTCCCAACTGTGTGGCTTCATACAGTTGTAGCTCAGTTGGTTGCACCGGCATCGCAGAGGTCATAGGTTAGAATCCCGTTGGAGCCACCTGTATTTTTCAGGTCTTCTATTGTCCAGATAGTGCGAGGATCATTTCTCACTTTCGTAAAAAAGTCATTGAGGGCATAGGCACTTTAAATTTCAAGTTTAAGACATCAAGGTTAGGGTATTCAAAGTTGAACATTGAAATTGGTTTATCAAGTGAGTTGATATGGGAAATCGACCATCATAGAGAAGTTCGAAACCTGACGTTTCGAGCGTTAGCCCTTCGTCAGAGTGAATTAGGGAATTGTGGGTTGTTAACGGTTTACACAAAGGTGAAAGGTGGAGCTACGCTATTGATCGGGATTTAGCAACGTGAAAACTAGAATAAATTAGTTGAAAGAAAAGCGCCGATTTAAAAATGAATCTTAGCTCAGCATTTTTTTTTTTCGGTTTCCCGTGTTGCCTTGGTGCCGGGAAAGGCAGCTGATCACCATGTGTTGGCTAGAATGATTGGTACGGGTTAAGTGTGAAGCGCCCGCTTTCGTTGCTTCCTAGCCGTGTTTTTCCACGTCTCACAGATGGTAGCGAAACCGGTTTCCTTGTCTCCTCCCAGTTTCGCAAATTTCCATAATTTACTGAAACCAAGGGCTAACACCCGAAACATCATCTTTCCCATTGTTGCAGCCCCACAGTTCCTCTAAAAACTAAACCCCTTTATTCAATGTTGAGAAGTTGAGACTAACACTTTGACGTTCTTCTTGCAGCTGTAACCAAGAATGTAGTGGATGTCACGCGAAAAAAAGCACCTGTCAAACTGGTCAGACGAAATTTATTTACGGACACTGACGAAACTGAGGAAAACAATCCAACTGTCAAATTACCACGGAAAAGAAAAGCTTTAGAGCAAGAGTCGAAAACTCAAACAGGGCGCAATTTCGGTCGAAGGAATACGATAGGTATAGGAACAAATCTGAGTTCTCCGTTGCAGGAGTCGTACCAAGACCTTCTGATTACTAGTTCAGATACTCTACCACTGAGCTATAGGCACTGAAGACAATCAACTGAACGAGGTTCAGGGTCAAGTTGAATATATGGTTACAATAATTTGTAAGAAAAAAAAACGCTTAAGAGCCTATTCACTGTGGTAAATACACACAAGGGACTGAGAAGTCTGTTAATGCTATGGGTTGCGGCACTTGTTGTTCAGAAGTTTCCGTGGACAGTTTTATTTTTCTCCTCCCAAAACGCTTCTCCGTATTTGGGTAGAGCTGAATCCAAATACGACATTGCATACTCTTTTGGTTAAAACACTCGCCTCCCACCGATGTGGCCCGGGTTCGATTCCTGGTCCCGGCGTCATATGTGGGTTGAGTTTGTTGTTGGTTCTTTCCTTGCTCCGAGAGGTTTTTCTCCGGATACTCTGGTTTTCCCCTCTCTTAAAAAAAAACCAACACTGCCAAATTCCAGTTCGATCCGGGAATGCACGGACACATGGTGAACGAGCTCCTGCGTATGAGCGCTCTTAAGGTGTTCCGTGGGTAAAAAAATTCCATTTCCACTTCCAAAAAAATTCTATTCCATTTTCAATGTACTAAACATCATTACTAACATTTTGATACACTTTGAACTTTAATCTTCAGAAACGCGGTGAGATTTTTGTAGAGCATACTTTTGGGCTTTACATGTGTCCCTGTTTTTTTTTTTTTTTTTTTTTTTTTTTTGTCAAGTACTTGAAAGGCCAAGGGTGAAAGGAAATACTTCCTATAGTCTTTTCTTTTTTTACAGGTATTTTGCCGAAGACAGCTGTTCAAGAGACGCCAGCTCGCAAGCAAGTGTCTCATGCATTATGGTGCAAACAAGATCGCGCACGGTAAGAGCTGATATGTTTTGGATTGCAAACTCTTCCAACCATCGAGCTAAGTTAGCTCTTTGAGAGTCTTTGTAGGTTTAACAGCAGTAGGAACAAAAGGAACTCAATTCAATGTGAATGTTGTTGATAACAAATCGATTCACATTTTTGACGTCTTTGGTCTGGAGTAAAATGAAAAAGAGGACTTTAAAATCGCTTTTGCGAATAGCGATTGGCAGTCTGTTTCTTCTGTGTTGCCTAACCTTGCGACCTTATGATACTTTCATTCAAACTTGATATTTAACTGTACAAGCCTCAAAGCACTAAAAGAAACGCAGACAAACAAATTCTTTCATATATTCGAGGATTTCTCTTTCGCTAGGATATTTTTCTTTTTTTTTTTTTTTCAACCGACCCGATTTGAAAAAAATGCAGAAGAGAGTGGTTGTTCAGAATGAGCGTAACTGAAGCTTCGTATGAACCAACAGATTTTTAACATCACTTGCATAAGTGACTTATTTAAAAATATGTGGTTTGATACACCGATTGCAAATATGGCGACGGTAACACCAAAGCGAGGCTTGTCGGTAGTTACCGTTGCTAAGGGCTGGCTTTTCCAAGGAATTTTGCAGCCTTCGCACTGAGAAATTGGATGCTGAAATCGAAAGGGAAGCCCGTTCAAGGATAGATTTCGTCGAAATATTCCAAAATACATCTTAGAGGTGTTGCGAAGGTCAGTGTTTTTATTAAAGCAACGTTTGCATTTTCATTGTTATGCAGATTTGAGCAAATCAAAACATAATTAATGCAACGGTAAGTGTATAAAAACAACAGGTATTAAAAAAACACGTTAAGTTTTCTTGGATCTGTCGTTGGAAGGCTGTGATAGTGATCTTTCTTCCGTCCGGCCCTACTCGATATCCGCTCTTTCAGCATAGCGGCACGCAACAGTTATCAGGCATGTTTTACCCCTCAGGAAATCACTTGCATTGGGACCAAATTCTAAACATAGAAAAACTCGGTTGTCATTGAGGTATGAAATGCAACGAAAATGCATTCTGTAAACAAAACAGTTCTGTATACGGTCCTGAGAAGAAGATCGAACGTTCATGACAAAGCAAGATTCAAGACGTACCTTCCAAACTGTAACTTCGCTTAAAAGTCGAAAATTATTTTACTTTGATGGTACTGTCTTTCTCAACTCTGATAAAAGAACACAGGATGTAGGCCTAAAGAAACTGTAATCCAACCTGGTACTGACTGGCACGAAGTACTTGAAAACAGACGCGGCCATCCCGTAGAAAAGGCGTTGCTACCGAAAAGCCTCGCTTTGGAGCTATCGTCGTCATATTTGCAAACGGTGTATTGCTCGTCGCAGCGGCGTGTGAAGTCGCAGTTTTTCGTAGCATCGTAAAGATCGCAAGGTGTACAACACTGACGTAAGAGCTCGTTTGGTGAAGCACGGGACTTCTTAGTTATAGGGCGCAGTTTTAAATTCCGGCAGGATCGACATGCGCGATTACTAAACAGTATATCTGGTTAGAAATTGCTGCCTTTGTAAGGAAGTTTGAAAATAGAAAGAATTTGTCATTGAATGAGGAGTCATGGTCTTGGCCTCTGTGTTCACAGAAAGCGGCTGTTAAATCTCCATCCGGATAATTCCTAAGTGTTGTCTGTTGGACGCCATCACAGCTTAGGATCTGTAGAGTGTCACCTTGTAAATTGCTAACGTAATTTTGCTTGTATTCTAGGAAACGTTCTCGAGTTGATACAGAGGTATTTGTTTTAGAAGAGAGTCCTTTGAAAGAAAATCAAGATGGTAAATAAGTTTCCGATATTTTTGAAGCTGTGATGAGCTGTACTAGAGTTTCGGTTCAGGGAGAAAGAAATATCGAAGACTACAAAGGAGACGGTATCCCTTTTTCCAGACCGCCTTACACTTTTCTTTTCCTCTTTACCTGCCTTACGTCTCTTTCCTTTTATCCTCCGTCGTGTTTTCTTCTAACGTGTCAGGTACAACCAATCACTCTGACATCTTTCCAGGTGATCTGGTGACGTAATTCGGAAGACTGGGGAGAAAAACTTTAGCGCCGTATCCCACAACCGCACGCGGCCTTATTTTTTAATTCAACATGGCAGAGGCGAGGTTAGATCTCGTCGTTTCTACTTGAATGTTCATTCAGTAACAGGAAATGAGAAAGAAATGATGTGTTTATATCATTCTCACATTCGCTCACTTGGGTGGTTGGTTGGTCGCATCTCAGATATGCTTTAAGGTGACTGCGCGATGCAGTTATGAGCCATGCTGTCAGTCATTTGACTCTGTAGCTGAGTGATGCAGCTCGAGTCAATACCCACATTTCACCCTTGCTCGCCATAGAGTCTCCAGTAGCTCAGTGGTTAGAGCATCCGACTAGATCACGGAGGGTCGTGGGTTTGAATCCCATCTGGGGCTCGGATTTTTTCCGAGATCCCAGTTGGTTCTACCATCATTTCTTTCTCATGTGTTTAAATAATAATAATGTCTTTATTCCAGTATATCCAATACTCAAGTGGCTCTGTAACAAATTTGAACGTTGTTCTTCCTGCGAGAAACTCGGACCCGCTCAATAAATTTCCCCTTGCATGCCCCCAAAATCATGATCACCCCATAAATTTCATTTTGTCTAGCCTAAGAAGCATGCTTTTCTTCAACAGGAGACAGTTTTCTGTGTAGAAGTCCGGGCAAGACCTCAGGGGTCATACTTCAACGGAGCCATTCATTCTATGGTCGTTCCACCAATCGAGGTCCACTGACCAGAGCAAAGTCTTTTACTGATGTTGGGATCGGTGCTCCCTCAAAGCCAGAACTCACTGAAGGCTCTGAGCCCGAGAGTAAAATTCGCCCTCCTCAAGGACAGTCGTTGTCTTCTGTTTCGCCCTTGCGATTCTCTCCGAGACACAAGAGGAAATTTTCATTGCACGGATTGTTAAAAACAACCAAAGAATGTGAAGAGATGACGCAGGTTGATCAGAAAGTGAGTACAACGACTAGTTCAAGTATCAGGTCTTCTCCTAGAATTCTCCAAAAGCGTTCCTTCTCATTCATCGGATTTTCGTCTGTTCCATGCCCTGCCCTTCAGCAAAAGGAACCTACTCCTCTCAGCCAAGAAAATGGGTCCAAGTTTACGCCAAATCGTGAATCTCCTGAAAATTCTATGAAAACGCCGAATAAAACTGGCACAGAATTAAACGAATGTGTTGTTCTTCTAAAGCCAATCCATATTCCTTTGAAATCGCCAGTTCATGTTTCCTCCAGTGATGTGCAGAATACCCAGCCTCTTGGGATTGAATCGCCACACCGTTTGAAATTTGAACCCTGTGCGACCAATGAAAACTTGGAGACTATTTCAGACGATGCTAGCCCATGCGCGCGTAGATCAGAAAATGCGAGGGTCACGGAGTCCTTAAATCAAATCTCTTCAAATTCCCCTCGGAGGGCCTCAGTAGATCCCAAAATACCGCTCACTAATCATCATTTTAGTGAATGCGTGGTCCTTCTAACTCCTATAAAGGGACCTTTAACCTCTCCGATGGACTTGAAGTCTCAAGACGTCAATTCAAGGCCAACTGTTGATGATGCAAATGTCATGCCAAAAGTCAAAGGCGCCTCAGTGACATCTCCGAATTATATGTCGCTGCGTATGTCACCACGTTTTTCTCCGAGTTCTTCCCATCAGATAAAGGATAAAAAGAAATCTCGTGCATTTTGTGGTTCTCCAGCTGAAACAAAACGTTTAAGCCCGCTTAACCGGATCTTACGACAACAAAAGAGAAAGCGGTGTCTCTCAAGCTCTCCTGTGGACAAATATTACAAGGAAGGAATTTCTTTGCAAACAACTGACTGTTCGGGCGAGGAGAGGACTAACAAAAAGCCCATACAAAGCAAAGATTTGCAAACTTTGTCTCGGCCCGGTTCCTCTGACGGTGACAATTCTGGTTCATCCGAGGATGTCGAGGGTTGGCTCACTGAAATGCAGAAGGAATTTGATCAGTCCATTGCTGAAGAAAACCTAGTTGTAACGTCACCTCCAGAGAAAAAACGAAGAATTCACAAATCTGTCGTCTTTGGTAGAAAAGCCCTTCGGCAAGATACGAAGTTTACAAAGGGAGGCTGCTGCTCTTTTTACACCGACCCTAGCTTTGAAGAAGATGATGAAGTATTTTTGAGTTCGTCCTCTTCCAGGCGCTGTCACCGCAAAAAGACACCCTTATCAGCCAGCAGCATTAAACTATTGCAGGAATCTCCGATATTATATAACAACAGTAAAACATTCGTACCACCATCGTCTCACGGTCGTAAGCGTTCCGCAAACCACACCACGGCAGCGTCATTCACAAAAGAGTGCTCCCCGTGACGTTAAAACAGGCGTCTCGAACGACTTCTTTTATTTAACGATAATACGAATTGAACTAAACGCTTAAAAAGCTGAACCTTTTCTTTGCGCATATGGCAATCATCCGAAGGGTGATTGTTATTTATCATAAGGCGTAAGTTGAAAGTGAAAAGGGGTATGAACTTCATTTCTTTAAGGTGGCTCAAAATAGTTTCAACGCTTCCTATTAACGCCCTTGTTAAAGGGATCGGCACTACAACGCCCTATCATATATTAGCAATATTGTGGTACCAAGTGAAACACGGATTGTTGAACAAGATGACGACATTATCGTGACGTTATATGTCACCGTGGCAGCGGTTAAGGACGGTGCCTACTATTGTTATTGCACAT
>JALIRR010000760.1:95000-97867 GCA_023091755.1 Montipora sp. Colony 1 RG-2022 | reverse complement strand
CTCGTAGGCGGACACCATTGAAAATTGGAAAAAGCGTCCGTTAGTAGAGCTGTCCGCTTAAGAGAATTCCTATTCCCATCAGGCTATGCGCACCATACTCAAAGCTAACAGGACTTCATGCACTCAGAGTATGAGATCTAAATTGGGACTCTTAAAAAAAAACCGAAGGCGTTTCGTGAGATTTCAGTTGGTCTTTAAAATCATCAACGACTATAACTGTCCAAACCAGCTAAAAGGCTATCTACCTCGGCGATCAAGTTTCACGGGAGAGATCTCAGAGACAACACTACGCTATATTTACCAAAAGCAAATACAACAGTTGGACAAAAAACATTTCAATATGCTGCAGCGAAGGATTGGAACGATTTACCAAAATCGATAAGATCAATTACAACCTTCAAAGCAGCCTTATATAGTTTTCTGCTAAAATCGGACAAATTAAGTCATAGGTGCACGGTAAATTAAATATTGTATTTCTTATTGCTATCCTTTTTTATCTGTTAAGATAATATTTAAATAGTTGATTTTGATTGTATGTGATATGATTGTATTTTACCCATTATTATCATTTTTATGTAGTTCAGAAATATTATATTTATCTGCTCATGTATTAATACCAGTTTGTTTTCAACAAACTGATACATTTTTAGCAGTTTAAATAAAGTTGTTATTATTATTATTATTATTATTACTTGACAATACAAATACATGTTGGACTCTTGTTCATGTCAAACGAACTGCGCGGACAAACGATCTGCGATGCCTATGGTTTATTTTGGCGTATTTTAAGGATCGATAATGGGGCCTCTTATTTCAGTTTTAGTATATACAGTCAACGCTCCGGACACTCTCGTAAGCGGACAGCTCTTCATACAAACAATTTTTTTAATTCACCATTAAACACCTTGTTTAGTTTGAAATTTCCCCCGAGGTCTCTGCCATACAATGATGATTTATATACAATTTATGGATTGAAAGCCTTCACTTAGTTTGAACAGAGATTGGCTTGAAGGAACTGAGCTAAAATTGCAGGTTTCGATATCAGAATCGTTACCAAGTCTCAAAAACGAGTCTATATTAGGCTGTTCCGTAGATTCTTCTCCAATTTGACTTCGTGTCATAGATCTCTTTTGGAGTGGGAATGAAGTCCGTTCCGAGATGAATTAACAGCATAGCAAGGCCACTTAATCGATCTTCTGTCATCGATGACCGAGTCCATAACTTCAGACGGCGTAGAGCTGAGAAGGAGCGTTTGCAATTGACCCTTCCGACAGGCGTGGTTAAAAAGATGGACAGCACCTTGTGAATGGCGGGAAATTGTTGCCGAGTGCAATCAGACATTGCTCTCTCTTGTTGACGCTGGCTCCATCCCGTGCATGTTTCATCCTCCACCTTGCCAGCTCTGCGTCAAAATTAGACTTCTCCGAGAAATCTAGATGCTTGCTGAAGTAGTTCTTGATCTTCTCGATAATTCTCCCAATTCCCCCGAGTGTTTAGATGAGGCTATGGAAACACGGAAAAAAGTCCTCTATTGCTTTCATAAAATATTTATCAAAGATAATTCGACAATTGAAGGAAAATGCTGCTTTTTTTACTTCTTGATTGAAACAGATTTTCTTGATACACGCTCACATTCCCTACCATCCAATCAAAACGCGCGTTTGACAACACTTAACCAATCAAAATTCGTGTGATGTCACAGCCGTGTTTCCATACTCTCACCTAAACGCAGGTATTGACCAATCAGGGTGCGCGTACTATCGTAATTATTTTATAAAATATAAACACATAATTAGTAGTCTGATGGCTGATCGTTGTGTACGGTGTTGAACACTCGTTGTAAGAGGATTTACCAAGATGACGTTAATAGAGTTAACGTCGTTGCTGATTCTACTCCACACCCTCTGTCGGGATTCATCTCTTCTCGCTGATTTAATGCATTCTTTGGCAAAAGTTACGCTTTGGTATGCATCGCCAAGATTACAGCTCTTAGTGTAGGGACTTTGTTACTTGGGCTAAAAATCACGGAACAAACTGAGATACTGTCAAAGCGACTATGAATTCAGAGTCTTGGAGAAGACTTGAATAAGCTGAAGCGTCAATTTTAGCATAGCCATTGCTTTTTGACGAAATTTCATCCAGAGCTAGAACAGAGCCATATTTAGCAAGAAGAGCGGAAAGGTTAGTAACCTTTGCACTCCAACGCCGGAGTAGCACAGAATTTCGGTACAGTCTGTCGCCTGCTTCCCTCTTCCAATGTTTGGCAGATTCATCTTCTTCGTCTTCATCACTGAGCACATGCAACTAGAACACTCAACAGTTCACTGTCATCGGTGGCTTACTTACTTACTTGTATTTTAATCCTCGTAGTCTTACAACCACACAGGATGCTAAAAGAATGTCAATTCGAATTACATTTAACAGGATGACGTTACACACTTACAAATTTACAACTAGCTCCAACTTTGAAATTGATGTACACACATTATAATGCAAACACTACTAGGAATACAAAAATAAATAAAATGTTAAAAAAAAAGTTAGTTAGGGTGGCAAAAGGTTCTAATGATAGGCACATACTTGGATGGCTTCAGGACTGGTAGCAGTGACGGCTGTAGTAGGCAGTGTTGTGGCCGCGGCAGTCTGAAAAAATATATCTTTCCTTTTGGCCTTGTCACTAAGAAACCACGTATTTCTAAGTTTGCTGACGTTATCAAACAGATTTTGAATGGACTGCACAGCTTTGCAACCCCTCGAGATTGCAAGGTTCAAAACGCATGACCTACAGTGAACGTACGTGGCATTAGGGTACTTCTCTGCAACTTTAGCTTGCACCCCATTCCTAATTGAACTCATGACGCTTGCTC
>JALIRR010000760.1:80000-82500 GCA_023091755.1 Montipora sp. Colony 1 RG-2022 | reverse complement strand
TTGCCTAAATGGTATAATAATGTTGTTGTTCTATTCAACACAATAAGATGTAAAATTAAAGGTATGTTTATACCACAAACTTTATTTACAGTGGGTCACATCATAATCACACACACTCCCATACCGATAATTAACAATTAGTCGATTTGGGTTTATCCACGTCACAGTTTGTGTTATCTGCCGAAGCCAAAGACACAAACACAAACTGAGGCGAAAACCGAATCCAATAATTGTTAATTATCGGTAAGGGAGTGAGTGTGATTCCTGAGGTCTTTCCTGTCACTCCCTTACTTAGTGGTGTCTTGTGCATAGAGTCTTCTGCGTGTATTTTGGTGGGTTTCAGGGGGGAGGAGAAATGTGTAGATTTCTCTGGTGGAGACAGTAGAATATTTAATCAACCTGCAATGGCATCGAAGTGATTGAAACACAAATGGTGTTTTGGTGGATCTTTAAACAAAATATACCTTAATGGAGCTCAAGAATGGAACGTCAATTGGATAAACAAGACAGGCAGTGGAAAATAAATATCTGGAATCTTAAAAGCAATGAGTAATGGACTTTGAATTTCGCCCGTTGAGACGTAATCAAAGTGAGCTGTATTTCTAATATTTTGCCAAGTATGCTGTTATGTACAACACTGAAACCAAGTGGAAAATCCTCTGGTAACTTATGGGTTCAACAAAGACAGAGAAAGAATGATCACCTTAAGTGGATCTGTGATCTCTGTTGTCTGGCTATTTGACTGTATTTATTTGTACTCAACTCTGCACAGTCTTCAAAAGGTAAAAAAATAATTGGAAATGTGACAGCCAAGAATTATTTGAAAGAAAGCTTGTCGTCTATTTTGTGCTTCATTTAATATTCAAGGAAAAGGTACTTCAGGAAAGGGTTTGATCCTGAAATTTATTTTGTTGCATATGGTAATTTGACACGATTCAGTTTCTTGTCTTCACGCACGCAATGAAATAGGAAGGGATTTTTGCCTCTAATAGCAAATGTGTTGTTTGTTTCAATAAATTTTTCGCTGGAAAAGGTGGCCTTTATGAATTCATCATGTTTTGTAATAATTGAGCTTAAAAAAATTGCGTATGTGCGTTTAAATGTGATATGCGAGGAGACAGGAATTTTTTCTCCCTGACATTTATGATTTGTAGGTAGCCAAGTTTTTAACCTCAGAAAAAATATCTGTTTTGTCTTTATGGTGTAAATTGAGGTTTATTTGGGAAGCCAACAATATTTCTTTAACTTCCTGGTTAGTCCAGTTTATTGATACAGCAAAAATTCTTTACATTACTCATGCTTTTTGCGAATTTTGAGTGTCATGAAATTACATCCTTTGCGTGACATGGCTCCTTTATCACGAAGATTTTTCAACAATATAGCACTTTACTCTAACCCAAAAACATTCAGATAGTAAAAAACTTCATATTTATTAACCATTTCTTTTGCCTTTTTGCTTGTCAGCATTGTGATTTGCGATAATTCGCAAGACTGTTTTTGTCTCTCATAGATGTTTAGGTTTTCAATTACATGGCCGCTCAACCTCATGATTGTGTAAATAGTTCACCCTGAAATCAAAATATATACGTTTCTCAGGAACCCGACAAAGAAGACTTCTTGACCCAACAGATGAAATGTAAATATTCAGTTAAATATTACAACAAAATTTAAAAACCAGAGATGGAAGTTTCTTGGCTTAAAAGTACGCTGTTTTACTCTGAAAATGAGAAGCGATTAACATTCTTTCCCTTAGTTCATTCAGTTGACACAAGCTGATCCGGTGCACCTTATGGTTGCCTAGCACATGATCAATTTCTTCTTTTTGACAGAACATCACAACCTTTCCGTTGATTCATAAAAGTCAGAGACTTCAGAAATATTTGTGGTTTTACGATCGATTGTCATTAATATTTCAACGAGAATTTGATTCAGAGTTATATACAAAAACTCTGTCATATGTTTCTTCATCGTCTTTTGGCTAGTCTTTTACCGTTAACTCCCAGCTTTTATCATGGTACTTTTTGGTGCAAACGTAAAGCCAAGAAGTGTTTTGACCTGGCATCAGACTAGACTGAAAAGAAAGGAATTATGAAGTGGAAACAACATCTTCAGTCCTTCCTTAGTGTGTGCAATAAACATTTGCTTAGTGCAACTGGAAAACATACATGACATGCAGGAAAACGTCGATCCGAGCAATTTGCAGTTAGTTTTTTTGCAGACTAGTTATTTAAAGAGGAAACAAGTGAATTCTATTAAAGAGCGTGTTTTGTTATGTTTTAACTGAATTTATTACCAAAGCTTAAAAACCTAAAAGACCTCAAAATGGGACAGGACATCATGTACAAAATAATTAAACGGGTGAATGTGTGAGCCAAAGGGCCTCTGCTGGCACGACATCTGGGTGACCCCTCAAATGGTCTTAATGACCCCCCACTTGAAATAATTAACTAAAACGCTGCAGTTTAATACCACCCAAATAGACCTTTTTCGATATATTTAA
>JALIRR010000760.1:47500-75000 GCA_023091755.1 Montipora sp. Colony 1 RG-2022 | reverse complement strand
GATTTTTTATTTTTATTTTTCCTTGCAGGTACTGAAAAATAGGAACTTTAGCCTTGTTCTTAATCCAAATAGATTCAGTTTTAAGGAGGCTAACAGAATGTCAAGGGACATTCATATCATTTAATAGATGTAGTTGTGTACTGGTTATAACAACCCAGAGTAACAGGCAGTTTCTTGAGATTAGGTCCATACCTTGTTTTTGAAATAAATAAAATTTTGTGTTGATCCTGCAAAGTTTTGTACTGTAAAAATAGTTATTACTGTGCACTACAGTGATTACTTTAAGCAATCTGGTTATTAAAATTGGACTTAATGCTCAAGTGGGTTCTAATAATAATAATAATAATAATAATAATAATAAATGGATTCGGTTTGAGGCCTGTTATTTTCACTGAACTATGTTTCCAATGAATGTGTTCTCCAGGTGTACAACCTAGGAACTGGCCGAGGATACTCTGTTCTTGAAATGGTAAAAGCTGTAGAAAAAGCATCAGGAAAACCAGTAAGTGCTTTTTACCTACCTCCGTGAGGAAAAAGAAAGTTTTTCATTTTCTGAGGATTACAGTATAATTATGCTAACTTAAGTGCTTTACATAGGCTGAATAATGTTGAACTGCAGACATTTTGACCAATATTTTTTCTAAAGGTTCCATACAAGATTGCCCCACGTCGGGAAGGAGATGTAGCAACTATGTTTGCTGATGCTTCTTTAGCTAACAAAGAACTTGACTGGAAAGCAGAAAGAGGGCTTGATGAAATGTGTAAGTTGGGAATTAGTGTTACACTTGCGATACTAGACCTTTCAAGATAATTATGAACTTTCTGTACTCATTATATATTAACTTATTACAGTACTCTAATGCGCCTGCAATATTCGAATTCCAATGCATTGATGTTTTTTGTATGGGGTATACAATAGAAGGCATACGGCTTTTTGTTGTAAATGTAGGATTCAAGTTTAAAGGAAGTGAGGATGGCTTGATTTCTTTGTTCCACAGTGTAGTGCCTCGATATTGAAAACTATGTTTCCCTGCTTCAGAAAGCGGTCTGGGAATGAACTAGTTTTTATAGAAATGAACTTGCAAAGTATTTTGAAAAATATCACGGAGGCGAACTGGAAAGAGACCATTTATCACTTTGTACATAGTAACAGCTAGATGATTCGTATGCCTTTGTTCATACAGTAAACTGGAGGATGGAGTCATATAATCAGAGTTGTGCCAGGAGCACAATTTTGTAACTTTTGTAATCTTTTTGACTGACATTTGCGAGTGCAACGCCATACAGGGCTACAGTAGTTGAAATATGGTACAAAAAGAGCGTTATACATCTTAATTAGGGTATTCCGCAGTTATAGAGCCTTAGATCGCTTCAAAACAGCCACACCATCTGACACTTTTTAATGATTTGGTCAATAACACATTGACCCCTAGGAGTGACACTTACCATAATTTCCGGCGATTACCCGCGGGTAATGTGTTAATTTTTCCGCAAACAGTTGTTGGTGCGGGTTTAGGAAGGTGCGGGTAATGTGATAATTTTT
Source organism: Montipora sp. Colony 1 RG-2022 (assembly GCA_023091755.1). Taxonomy (NCBI): domain Eukaryota; kingdom Metazoa; phylum Cnidaria; class Anthozoa; order Scleractinia; family Acroporidae; genus Montipora; species Montipora sp. Colony 1 RG-2022. The sequence continues at coordinate 73,457 of JALIRR010000760.1, read as the reverse complement.
AAATCTTCAGGTATAGTTTTAAAACCGTAAGTGGGGAAAAAAATATAAAAGTCATTAATGAAACTGTTCCTAAAAACTGTGTATTGCCTTATTTATTCCCCTTTAATTGCCTAATTAGACTTAAATGCTCTCGATGAAAACCATTTATCACGCGTGTGATATTACTTTCTTACTTTGCTAATTTCACAGCTTCTTTCTTTGTTTAGTTGAAAGTAAAAACATTATTCACCAACTGGAATAATAAACTCAAAACAAGAGAATAAAAATGTGAGATAGCAGGCTTTAAAAATCTTATGCTGACATGTTCATTTCATGGCGCCGCTGCCGCTGCATAATGACACGCATAAGAGGTGACTGTTGGCAGGCACGTAAACAAACATTCATGGATAAAATTTTAAAACACCAGAACATTCGGCACATCAGTAAAATATCCCTAGCAAACACTGCCTTGAGGTAGAGAGTATTGTCCCGTTTCAAGCGATTTCTTACAGTCAGTAGATCCTGAGATATCGATTTTTTTTAGAACGGTTTTTTACAAGCGGTATCATTTAATGGCAAATCGGAAACAATAGGTGTGAAAACTTGCCAATTTCACGCTAAAGAATATTTTGTTAACAAAAACAATGGATGAAGTTTTTATTTGATTCAAAACGTTATAAAAAGGTAATTGATTGAATGAGGGTGAGGGCGGTTTAGGATTCAATGTGTTAACAACCTCTACATCCACTCGAAAACTATGTCCCTTTTAAAGTGAAGATTGAAAATTTGCAGTATGCTCAGGTTGTTGTGAAATCCAAATATATATATTTTTTCCAAGGCTGTTTTGCACAGTATTGCCAAGAAATGTACCGTACATGCAGCACAACTACTCTCTTTTATCCAATATTAGTATAATTACATAGGTAAGGTAAAGGTAAAGTCTGCTACGAGCCTAGAAAGCCCATCAGGCGGGCGCTTATCTCCTGTTTCTGTAGCATGAAGCGACTAGGGGTATTTCTACTCCCCCTGGATGGGATGCTAGTCCACCCATTTATACACCTGGGTGGAGAGAGGCACCATGAGAGTAAAGTGTCTTGCCCAAGAACACAACACAATGTCCCCGGCCAGGACCCGAACCCGGACCACTCGATCCGGAATCGAGCACACTAACCATGAGGCCACCGTGCCTCCCATTACATTACGTAGGTGATTATTGAAAATTCTCTGCTCTGATTGACTGCTGTTGAGGTGATATTATGTGATAATCACCAGTAAGCAGTTTTTCAAAATGGCTGCAAGCCGTTTTGTCGAGGTTTTTAACTTACAGCACACTTGTTGTCTTTCTTTTAGGTGAAGATTCCTGGAGATGGCAGGTCCAGAATCCACAAGGATTTAACACAGAAGCCAGTTAATTTCTAAATTTATCCAATAAGCTGATATTGTAGTATTATGGAATTCACACATAGGTCACAAGTTTTTTAACACAAATTATTATCTGGATTCCTTCAAAATCAGAGTTGATCAGCGTACAATTTTGCATATGTGATTGTACCACTGTCTCAACACCTGTAAGGCCAGTGCTCTCATTAAGACTCATCTCGGGTGGGTTCTCAATGTTTTTCTTGTAAACAAATAAAACCGAAGTAAAGGAAAATTTTGGCAACTCACTTCAATGAATTGGAAAGCTAATTGAAACGTTTAAAAACACAACTTGGGTTTTAATATTGTTTCAAATCACTGGAAGTGGCATTTTTCTTGACTCTCTGGTTTCAAAAATTTTCTGGGGGAGCATGTCCCCAGCCCTCCCTTTTGCCTCTTTTCGAACCTCTACTGGGTGCTAATTAAACAATAGAGTGTTTCTGTCGAGGAACTATCGGCTGATAGTTGCCCCGCTGAAATTTGATGTTCTTAAAACAAATATTTGCCCGAGAAGCGAAGCTTCGAGGGCAAATATGCTAGTTTTAAGAACATCAAATTTCCAAGGGGCAAATATCAGACTGATAGTTCCGAGACATAAACACTCTATTGTCTTTATTGTTCACTACTAAATTTTCTTCCGCGCGCCACCTCAAAAATCATGTTGAATTCAACTTTATTAGACGAAAGCCGTGAGAGCCAATGTAAAATTTGAAAAAGAAAACAAACAAAAACCCTCCTAATACAATTTCGATTGTTTATTTTCCATAAGGCCGCTTGTTTACAGTGGTATTTTCACGGACGACTACTATCCATCTGGGTATTTTCCTCGGACGGGCACTATGGGCTGATAGTGTCTCTCCGCGGACGAACACTATCGCGTCACGTGATCAATTTAAACCAATAAGAATCGGAGACAATTTAGTGGTGAACTATAACATCACATAGTTACATGCTTCAAATCTTATTGAAAGCACTGGTACTTGGCAGAAAATGATGGCTAGTTTTTACAAAATTAATTTTTGAATAAGGTGGACACTTCCGTACTGGACAGATAGTTTTTTTCAACAAATGTCTGGTAGAAAATACCTATTAAGGTGGAAACTGGAATGGCATTCTTTCTAGAATTAAAGGATCGAGCAAGAATCTTCCATATTCCCAGAAGCCAAGGGTTTCTCTTACAACAGTTGCAGAAATGTATCAGATTATCATGATTATTCAGAATATATTTTATTTAATATGGTGCATACCAAATAATCTATTATTAGTAGTAGTATTTACAACAGTTGCAGAAATGTATCAGATTATCATAATTTTTCAAAATATATTTCATTGATTATAGGTGAAACAATATCAGGAAAAGGGACATTAAAAACATTGAATTTGACCGTCATGCTAGTTCTTGGTGGTAGTTTTAATTTCGTGTGTATCAGTTGACATAACGAGTGCCAAACTCTAATTGCACAACAAGTAAGAGACCCTAAGAAAAGAGAAATCAGTGGCCTGTTGCTTTTCCAATGTTGTGAATTTTTAGCTTTGACATCCACTGGACTATTCACAGCAATTGATAATTGTGTAACAGAGCGAGTTTCAATTGAGTGTCGTAAAACCAAAACCAAAGTAATTACTTTGGCCAATCAAAAAGGAAGGAGACAATCCAGTAAACCAATCAAAACTCTAAGTAATTACATGTAGCCGACACAAAGCGCGGGAAAATGTGCACGCGCGAGCCACGATTGGTTTTGGTTTCACTTCTGATTGGTTGGAAAACTCACCGCGAGAAATTTGAATCAATCACTGAGTGAAGTAATCATAAACCAAAGTAATTATCTAATTAATTTCGACACTCAATTGAAAACCGCTCTATAAGTTTAATAAATTGTTGTTGTTGTTGACTGCTCCAAACTAAAAAATACCACCTGTTTCCTGTGGGCATCCACAAGCTACTAACATTGTTTCACAAGTCGATACCAAACGTCTACTGGTTTGGTTAAAATGATGATTCTCACAACAATCACAGTTTGGTATATAAATCTCCTTCAAAACCTCATTAATAATTCAAGACCCTAACAGCCAATCAAGACACCGAAAAAATGTCACGTGCATGAGCTTTAACCCAATAAACTCGTTACAATTCTTCATATAAAGAATAATAAGGTCCGGCTTGTTTATTGTATGCTAATATCTTCCTCTCACAATTTGAACCTTTGTTCGGATTCCTGAGGGACACACTTTTTGTGGAATGTTTTTGAAGCCGTTCAAAAAACTTTGCAGCACATGTTTTATCGGGTCTAAAAGCACTGCTGCATGTTTTTCAAACAGTACATAAAATTCCTTGGGTTGGACCATTTTATATTGTGAACCATGATATATAGACATAAAGGTGCTGCAAAAAATAGCACATGGTTCATACAGGTTTAAAGAACTTTTACTCAAGGACTTTTCCGCGACTTTATCACAAAATTCAAGGAATCCATTTCCTCAGGCACTCTAATTGTTGTGTCACAATATTACAAATTTTGCACAGTCAACAATACACACAGTGGAACCTCAATAAAACAAACCACTTAATAACGAAGTCCTCGGTACAAAGAAAAACGAGATTCCTTGTTCGAGTAAGGTAAAATGTGTGGAAACGAACCCCAATATAATGAAACCTTGTTATAGCAAACAATTAATTTGCCCACTGCCGATTATACATGAAGTTTCCTCTTTGACGTTTTGAATTCATTCGAGAAAAAAAGAGTGCGAAACTCGAACAGACGCTTCAAGCGACTTCCCTCGTGGTTTCGGTTGCTAAGAAGGGGGCGTCACAATACACTTAATGAACCCCATCCCATCGTTTGTTGGATTCTAGATTTTTTAATCGATCGTAAACAGAGGGTGAAACTAAGTAATGACTGTCTCTCTGAATGGGGTGCCATTCCGGCAGGCGTACCTCAGGGAGCAAAGCTAGGCCTGTGGTTGTTTGTCATTATGATTTATGATTTAGACGTTGATGGAGCCGATCCTTGGAAATACGTTGATCATAGCACAATATCGGAGGCTGTTTACAAAAACGTATCGAGTGTGGTGCAAAAGTAAGTTGATGAACTCGTGGAAAAGACGGAGGTGGAAAGATTTCAGCTTAATGACTGACAAGTGCAAGGAACTGCGTATTTGTTTCTCAAAATTAAGCGATCTGTTAGAACCTATCATAATAAATGGCAAGCAAATCAAGTAAGACAAGCACCTCAAGTAGGAGAAGCACATCAAGTAGGCATGGGTATGAGTTATAGAGAGATACCATATATGGAATATATATAGGGAGACTATACGGGAAGAGAGATTCTTCTCCTACTTGAGGTGCTTGTACTACTTGAGGTTCTTGTACTACTTGAGGTGCTTGTAGTACTACTTGAGGTACTTCTCCTACTTGAGGTGCTGCCCCTACTTAAGGTCCTTGTACTCGTTTACTTTCTTGTCTCACCTGAGTTGCTTGGGGTGCTTGGATAACGTAAGAGGACAACCCTAAAACCCGGAATCCGGAATCCGGAATCACAGGTCATTGTTTTACGAATACAGAGAGTAAAAACTATCCTAAACATTCATAAAAGCTAACCTTAGGCCTAATTAGGCCTAAACAAACGTTTTTAGGCCTAAGGGTAGCTTTTATAAATGTTTAGGATAGTTTTTACTCTCTGTATTCGTAAAACAATGACCTGTGATTCCGGATTCCGGGTTTTAGGGTTGCCCAACTTAAGATGCTTAGCGGCATACACAAGTTGTTGTTAGCCCTACAAGATTCCTTTCTTGAGGTTCTTCGCTCTCTTGAGGTTCTTGAGCTTCTCTAGGTTCTTTGCTTTCTTGAGGTTCTTGGACTACTTGAGGTTCTTGGGGTACTAGAGGTTCTTGGACTAGTAGAGGTTCTTGAGCTACTTGGGGTTCTTCGTTTTCTTGATGGTCTTGGGCTACATGAATATCTGGCCCAATTATTGCCACAAAATTCTTTTTTGTTTCGTTTTTGTTCTTTGTTTTCTTAGCTGTACAGTTTGTTTCGTTAGTATTAATTATTTTGAATTAATTTATTGTCATAGTCAACCGTAATTAGTACCTTAAAAAATAGTTTTTAAGTTTATTTGTTCTTAAAAGTCTCCATCTTGAAAATACCATTGTGACTGTAGGATTGTAAGTGTCGTGTTTAAACAATAAGGTTGTCAGTAAGTGTTAATTGTAGAATAAATTATTATGTAAAGATATAAATGTAAGTAACGTGTTGTAAGGGTGTGGTGGTAAACAGTTGAGGGAAAGTTGACAAGAGGGAGGGCAAATTGTAGAAGAAAGTGGTGGGCAGAATCGCTCAAATAGGTGCTAATAGCCATTAAAGCAGAACCCTAACCGTATGTCAAGACAAAACCCCTTTGCCTACGGTGGAGGAACGTAGAGCGAACATAGAGGAACATAGAACGAGAATTTCAGTAGTCGAAAAATTACTGAAGAGGAAAGAAAGAAAGAAAGAAAGAAAAAAAAAGGCACCGGAGAGCAAAAGAAGAAGCGGAGTGAGAAGGAGTTGGTTTGTTGGAGCGAAAGCAAAGAACTGAACTGTTTAGTATTGTAAATATATAGAGCAAAGTAATCAAGCACTTGCGGCCAATATCTCTGCGGAGGATATTGTGGTAGAACCCGCCGTATTAGAGAGGGTAGATGACCGACAATTTGGTATGGTACCTAAGTCGTGTAAAAAAAACTCGCGCTTATTAGCATGATTCACTCCTGGTTAGAGCATACAGATGGTAATGGAGCTTGTGCTAGGGTTGTCCTCGTCGATTTCCGCAAAGCCTTCGATCTGATAGATCACCAAATCTTAGGTGAGAAACTTTCCAACTACAGTATCGCTAGTCCCATCGCTTGTTGGATTCTAGACTTTTTAATCGATCGTAAACAGAGGGTGAAACTACGTATTGACTGTCTCTCTGAATGTTTTTTTTTTTTCAGCTTAATGAAAACCATTGCAAGGAACTGCGCATTTGTCTCTCAAAATTAAGTGACCTGTTAGAATCTATTATAACAAATGGCAAGCAAATCCTCAAGTTGGAGAAGAACCTCAAGTAGGAGAACCTCAAGTAAGGCTAATCTTAATAAAATTTTAATCCTCCAAAAGAGAGCACTTCGTATGATTTACTTTGCTCACAGTCATTCTCATGCAATTCCTTTATTTATAGATGCAAATGTCCTTCCACTAACGTTTCTGTATTATGAGTCTGTCTCCAACTTTATGCATGATGTCAATAACAACAACACACCTTTAAACATCTTAAATTATCCGTCGTCCACTCGTACAATAAGAGATCCTCAATCTCTGGAAAATTTTTTGTCCAAAGCTCTAGATTAGAAATGCTAAAGCGTTCCTTTTCCCGATTTAGCGTAAAATTGTGGAATGAGATTCCCCGGCCAACGTGTTAGAGCTTTACCGACGAAATTCGTGGAATCCAGTCTAAAATATTGATAAACGAAAATGACTATACGGAAACGTCTAAAATTGCAAAGAAAGTCGGATTAGTCAAATAGCTATATTTTTTTTCTATGTACTGCTATCTGCTGTTGTTGATATATTCTGTTCTCTCCGTCGTTTGTTTATATATTCTTTCACTTGTATCGTTCTTTCGGTTTTCTTTGTATTTATAACTCATCCTCAAGTAAACTGTAAGTCTGGCCCGCCTAGATTAGCTGACGCTACCTGCGGGTCAGTCACATTTTCTACATCTTTGTATCAATAAAGTAAATGTTGTTGTTGTTGTTGTTGTTGTTAAGCACCTTAAGTAGAAGAAGTACCTCAGGTAGAAGAAGCGAGCACGTCAGCTAGTACAAGTACTCCGAGGAGAAGAACCTCAAGTAGGAGAAGCACCTCAAGTAGACATGGGTATGAGTTATTTAACAATTATTCCACTCGCGCTTGTTGGATATGAGATGATAGATAGCCAACGAGGCGCTTAGCGCCGAGTTGGCTATAATCATCTCATATCCAACAAGCGCGAGTGGAATAATTGTTTTATTAAAAACGCCCTCAAAATATAGAAAACTAGACTACAATAAAAAGAAAAAGGCCCAAAAAATCACGCATATGCTTGCCGTGTTTGTAGATCATGGTATAATGACTCATTACCCATGATGGCTTAGCCAATCAAAACTCTCGAATTGCATTATCCAATGATCCAGTTTTTAATAAAGAGAATACAAAAATTTGGTTTTATCAACGGAGTTGACAATGTGAATTGGCCACCGAACAGAGATTCTAACTCTGTACGGTGGCCAATTTACATTGTCAACTCCGTTGATAAAACCAAATTTTTGTATACTACTTCCCCACCAACGGAGCACCAGAGTTTCTTTAGAAACTACCCCCTTCATTCATTTAATAAAGAGAGATACCATATATGGAATATATATAGGGAGACTATATGGGAAGTTAACATGGATTATATGCCCAACGAATTGTCCTAATAAAGTTGCGATGTTAGATTGCAATCCAATCTTTTGATGTCAGTGAACTGATTTTGCTGTAGTCTCAAGTTTTCAAGAACTTTTTCGTAAAATTGAAGCACTGCACCTACAAATTCAAGGGGTTTTCAAGGACAAATTCATTTTCAAGGAGTTTTCACGGACCTTGCAGTTTTTCAAGGACTATTCCAGGCCCGTGTAAACCATGTAGCACTAGCTAATTTTCTTGTTCCTCTAAAGATAACTTTCGCTCAGTTTGCTTCAATGCACAGTTTTCTTGTGACCATACAAGGGATGAAAGAAAGACAATGGCACAGAATACTCATAAGATAATTTTACTTTACACATACTTTTGGTAAATAACTGTCAAGGTTAAATTCTGCAGAAACTCTTTTACTTAACAGTTAATAAAAGCATGCTAAACAGACCCTTTCACAACCCATGATGGTGGCATTTTTCTATAAAAAAAATCAGTTAAAAGGAAAATTTAACTGAAATAAACTGACCTTATGTTCTTCCTTTTCACGAAGACCTTACTTTGGGCTAAGCTAAATTAATATTTGAACGTATGACATATATTCATAACACACACATTCTTTTGATCTGCACATTTAAATGTTGGTTTCATTTTCTTAAAAAGGATGTCGTACTTCTTTGCATCATTGCAGGAGTCTTTCGTTGGGATTATGACATCAAAACAACCCCTCATGGCCGAAATTAAGAGGTTCACCGTCAACAATGTTTCAATAATATTTCATTAGTCAAAGCATGAAACCAACACAGTAGTTTATGGTCTTAATATTTCAAAAGCCAATAATTAGCTTAATGTATCAGAGTCCGTGAAAATCTGAAGGCTTCACTAAAACCTTCTTAGCAGCAGTGCAACAAGAAAGCTCTGACCATCCTGTCTAATATTCATCCTGTTCATCAGCATAGTCTCCTTGTTCATAGTCAGGGTTAGCATTTTCTTCCGGTGAAGCAAATCCATCCTTTTAAACACAACGAAAACAAACATACTTAACTGATTAAAGTGTAAATATGTGAAGTGCTAGTTTTGTACCCCATATGAACCATGTGAGTGTTAGCCCTACTAATGGAAATGGGGCCCACACAAGGACAGAGAAAAACTCCTACCAGGGTGGGAATTGAACCCACGACCTTCCACGCATCCTTCTTGGGTTTTTGGAGGAAAAAGTGTCCACAAATGATAAATGATTATTTATTACAAGGATGTTGATGACATACAAGTATTAGGATTTTTCTAGTTAATAAAATTTGATACCTTGACTTTGTTGAACAAAGTGAAGATACTATTTTTATCTTTCACACAAGAGGATATTGACATCATCACGGTTACAGACATTTTAGAGCAGCCTGTTAACGCACAGAGAGTTGTGTGCCCGTTGGTGTCCTATGGTGTCAATGACGCTTATTTCCCTTTCGTAACTGGTCGTTGCCATTTGAAACGGTCGATGCCATTTTTTAGCTCTGAATTACACTCATTAGGTCTAAGAACTCAAAAGGTTGCGGTTACTGGGAGTTGTGTCTCGCTGGTCATATGAGTTAGGGTTCGGGTTAGGGTTCTGTTTAGGGTGAGGGCTAAGAACCCGAGTTCGAGTCTTGAAATTTTTGGACTCTTTTTTTCCTCCAGTTTTTCTTTTATAAATGCTTTTTTTTCCTTTTTTGTCTTAATTTTTGGTAATATTTTTTCTTAGTTTGTTTCTTTTAATTTTCTTTGAAGTGAAGTGTGTAGTCGACCCTTATAAAATAATGGCATCGACCGTTTCAAATGGAATATTATAACCTGCAAAAACTATAATTTCACAAGGATACTAAATCCATCAAAAGCTGGAAATTGGGAAATAACTTGACAAATAGAAAAAGTACAAAGATCACTGAGAATCACTGGACTGTTGTTAATTATTTAAATTACGCTATCTTGAAACTAGGAAAACATTGAAAACATAGTAGCGGCAGCAGTTACAATCCAATAATTACACTGTCCTCACCTCAGTAGCATACAGAATTTCCAGTATCTTCTGAACAGCAGGAATATCACTAGAACCCTCTTCCTGACAATGTACTTCTATATCTCTTAATTTTCCAAAGTAAAAATCTCTCTCCTTCTCTAATCCTTCAACTGACAACTGCAATGCAGTCAACTGCAAACAAGGACAAAAATCATATTGTTATTATATAAGAGTATTTTAAAACCAAGATCAACATAATCATTGTAACCAATAGCAACCTGACTGATGAATTGATTGGCATTTATTTTGGGTTTGTTAAGTCACTCTAAGCATAGCAATTCCATGTGCACTACACGTACTTTGAATGCAAAATTACATGCACACAGAAAGTAAAACACATTAAATCAGAACTAAATACATGTGAGCATTTTTTCCTGCTAGGCAAAAGGAAAGAAAAACAACTTACACCTTTCCTCAAAGTATAATCCCTAAAGAACAAACATTTCCCTCCAACCTACTTGTGTTGTGCACAACTGAAGATCCAGCCACAAGCAGCCAAGTCTCACTCTCAGGGGTCAATGGGTTAAGTACAGCCATTGGTCTGGCACCGAAGGATAATATTCCCATTTTTAAAAATCTTTCTGGTGCATTTGTAAATGGATTTTACCAATGGTTGGAAAAGTGTGTTCATTTTTAAATTTTGCAGTTGAGCTTTAATATAAATCAACTTACCTGCTTATCCATTTCTTCAATTTGCTCATCCTTCTGTGCTAGTGCAACAGAAGCACCCGCAGTATTTCCACCGGTAGGGCGGGCCCCTTGCTGACCTGGTTTGCTTGCCCCAAGGGCACCACCTCCCCTTTGAACCCCACCAGCAGGTCTTGGTGGTCCACTACCTGGCCTTGTAGCACTTGCTAATTTGGACGGTCCTGTACTTTTTGCTGCTGAGGAGATCAAAAGGGAATAAAAACAGTACTATTCTTATAATATGGCTAATGCTTGTTGCCAATATAACGAGAGCTCTGATTGGCAAACCACAAGGGTATTGTTCTACCATGATGCAAACAGGCTGATTAACAATTCTGCAAATTAAAACAAAACTTACTGTCGCTTCAATGCCAAAAAGGAACCTATCTGAACTGATTGAAGGCTGTTGATGCTTGAGAATGTTGACCAAAATTGAAATCGTTTGCGTTGAAATTAGATATACATATTTTGATAGACTACATGTCAGTGCAGTTTTAAATGATGAATCAGCCAGTAAGAACTCATACCACCAGATGTAAAGATATCACTTCCAATTTAATTATAAAGCCATATAATAGAAAACTTAATGTATAGATCTAGCCAAGCCTAAAAGCAGAGCTCCTGGGTTATTTAGTCATATAATAACTAAACCTGGCTTGAGCGGCACTGACCCAATCAACACATAGTATCCAGCAGTCAACTTAAAAAAAACAGCTGACCTTGATGAGCTCTAAACTTGAACCTGTGATAAGGTCATGTGATAGTGGTCAGAGGATACCTTGTTTTGACACGTGTCACAACATAGATGTCCAACATCGAAGATGTATGCTGTAAACTAGCTGGAGTATGACCCCTTCGATGAGCTCTAACCTTGAACCCATGATATGGTCATGTGATACTTGTCACATTGACATACATGACATACAGTTGTACGGTGACCAAAACCAAATTTTCTCGCACAGATGGGTTACCATATTTTCTTACCCATGGTGCTCTGCAAGCCTGCTGGAGCTCTGCTATTAATTAATCTCCAATGTTCAGTCTTTACAGGAAGATCTCAAACCTTGGCCTTGCTGTACTGACCTTGCTATTGCTTGGCCAATTTTGGCAGAAGTCAGTTTTTTTTTTTGACACTCTCGGTATGATGTATTGATTAGTTATATCTACAACTGAAACAAGTTAATCACTCTTCGTGCATTTTCTTTAAATGCTGAGCATTCAATTATTAGAAGAAGAAGAAGAACCATACTGAAAATGCCAGCACTTACTCATTGCTGGCATAGGCCTGCTGATTTGTACTGTTCCTTTCCTTGGCAAAGCATTTTGCGGAGTATCTGTTTTTCCATGACGTGCTCTGACAGGATCATATGTTGGATCAGGCCCCTGGTAGTTTGCATCAAAAAATCTTTTGAACCACTGGACAAACTCAAAATTGTCCTGAAATCTCCCTTTCACAAGTTTTTCAATTGGAATTATCTGCAAAAGAAAAGATAAATAACATAATTAATAATAGTGATGATAGAGAAAATTATTATTAGCAACCATTCCCTGAAGTGGAAGTGGCTAGTGGTGGATATTTACCGAGCCACAAAGCACAAAAAGATGGTTTAATTTATTTATTTCTGCAAAGATTACAACATTTTCGAGCGCAAATTCCGCGTAAATTGCTCAGAGGTGAATAGCAATGAGAATCTGGAGTTTGAGTAGACAATCAGGGTGCACGTTCAACACTATCCACTGTCATTAAGTAAAGTACGATCGTCCGGGTGAGTGTAGTCCTGAGGACTGTTTGAGATGACATTGACTGACGTTTCGACAACCTTGACTCTGAAGATGACTTCCGCTCAGGTTGTCGAAATGTCAGTCAATGTCATCTCAAACAGTCCTTCTCAGGACTACACTCACCCGGACGATCGTACTTTACTTAATGATATGACTCCTGGGTTCAAACCATTTACAATTTTACTATCCACTGTTTTGATATCTACAGCATTTATTTAGTTTTTGACACCTTACAGTGTTAATCTGAGTTTCTCTTAACATTCACATTGTTTATAGTGACTGATGAGTTTGATTGTGCCAAATGAAATATTCCTTTATTTAAATTTTTATTGCTCTCGGAGTACAGGAAATTTTTTATTATGTGGGATGCCTGTGGCAGACCCTGTTTAAAAATACAAGGAGGGGTTACATTTTTTCAAATGTTGGGGGTGTAGCACTTATATTTCAACAGATTTAATTATAAGAGGCTAATGTGAAGTGCTAGTTTTGTAAACATATGAACCATGTGAGCATTAGCCCAGTGCTAATGGAAATGGACCCACACAAGGACAGAGAAAAATTGACCAGGGTGGGAATTAAACCCAACCATTGGGTTACATCACCACTGCTCTACCGACTGAGCTACAAGGTCAGACGGGTGCAGGTCGTGGGAATTTAAGCTGTCAATGTCACGGCAACGAATATGTACAAGTACAAGGAAGGGTATTACGTTTTTTCAAATGTTGGCCATGTAGTACTTATATTTCAACAGACTTAACTATTAGAAGTTAATGTGAAGTGCTAGTTTTCTACCCATATGAAACATGTGAGCATTAACCCTACTAATGGAAATGGGCCCACACAAGGACAGAGAAAAATTCTGACCAGGGTGGGAATTGAACGCTGGGTCGTGGGTTCAATTCCAGAGTTTTTCTCGGTCCATGTGTGGGCCCATTTTCATTAGTAGGGCTAATGCTGACATGGTTCATATGGGTAGAAAACTAGCACTTCACATTACCCTCTAATAGTTAAGCATGTTTAAAAATGGCTTGAGTGTTGTCACAATCAGATGTGGAAATTAGTTCTTGGTTTGATACTGTATATACAACATACATGAGGCATCTTTTTATTTACACACGAAAGGTGATCAGAAAAGCTCACATGGAAGTTGACAACATCCATATTTGAATCGCTTGTGTGACAGCCATAATTTGGCAGGATTTGTAAAATGGAGAGGTACAGCAGAGTCTTTGTAAGGTAATCTAATATCCGAATAGGGCTAAAGTTTAGTTGAATAATTTTCTTTTTTATTCAATCAATACAATATTTCCGTGTCGATTCATTAATCGAAAGCAAAATTGAATTTCTCTTCCCTCACCTTGTCTACACCGGCTGCTTTGAAAGACTTCTGTAATATCTTCCAGTTTGAAATGAACTCGTGTTCCTGATTTGACGCAAACTTGACTTTGGTCAAGTTAACACAGTCTTTTAAGCAATCGAAACAAAAAGAACTGCATATGAATAAAACGGAGCAAACTTTTCATTATACTTTACTAATACTTATTCAAGTTCAGATGCAAAGTCGATTACGATATTTCAACAATGATGTACAGTACGTGCATGGCGTAAAAACTAACTTCAGATTTCAAATATCTCATATTTTCCATCACAAACTTACCCATAAATAACATATCCATGAACTGGCAATAAGCAGCGCCTATTGATCAAACACAGAAGGAGTTATGAACGATTTGTCTATCTCAATACGGTCCAAAATCGAAGACCTACCCGATCAAAGAAAAGTCAATTCAGCAATTCGCGCAAGGAAGCGCCTTGTTCTAACCTGAACACAATTGCTCAATTTTAGTGTACTTGAGCTGCAAACTATCATTGATCCACTGGAGCATATCATGTCGACTAAGGTTGTCTGTCGTACAACTTGTGCTATGCACATTCACCGCCATTTTTTTTAATATCAAAAAAGATGGAAGAACGGTCTAAGCAACTCCTTCGATTGATTCGGCGCGGCACAGACCGATAAGTGCCCAGTTTCTTAGACTTGGACACGATGTGGTTGATATATGACGTACTCGACAGTTTGGCCTGTAGGCTCAACTTGGCTGTGCAGGGCGAGCCTCTGACGAGCGCAGATCGCGCAGATGTATTTCCGGTGGTCATTTTGTTTGCCACGCGTCACGGAATTTGTGTTCAGTTACTCCCAAAGGGAAGCCTGCCGTTTTCTTCGAGCTCCATTGTGAAGTCGATAGAAGGATGACTGTTAGGATACCGAATTATTCTTTTGTCGTTGTGTTAATTAGCCCAACTAGCCTCGTTTTACAGTCCAAATTCTTTCAATTTTACACGCGTTAACGAGGCTAGTAAGGGAGTTATCTACGGTGAGGAGGATGACAATATTACAACTATTTATTCTCAAAATTACATCGCCACCGTACGAATAAAAAAACTCCCATTTTCAGTTGACATTCTCAACTATCGAGTTTTTTCACTTCTACTTTAACTGCGACTCACTACGGAAAATATTTCGAGTCCCTCCCAACTCATTTGAGCAACAAATGATCCACAAAACTGACAAAATTACACATCCTTGACCTTGATCAAGCGAACAAGAACGGATCCAAATGCAGCAGGGCAGCCCTAGACTTACGATCACAAAATTTACATAGCTTGGTTCTTCAACGAACCTGGCAACGCGGAACGGATCAAACACTGTGATTGGTCCATCCGGAGGGCCTTATAAGAGGCAACCCAAACGAACACTTGGTCAAAAATCCGCTCTCACTATTAGAGCACGGAACTGACGAAGGAATCATCCCACAACGAATTGCGAAACCGGTCTTGCAAAAATGGCCAATGACGATATTGTCGCTGAAATCCTTGCAGAAATGAGAGACAGCCAAGCTCCATCGCCACTCTCTTCAATCAAGTCTACAGAAAAGCGGACCCTCTCGGATTCAGACGAAGACATACCTTCCTCACAACCAGCCAAAAAAGAGAGGGCTTAATCAACTGAGGAACAGAATTGCTTCCCTAGAAACGAAATTTTCTGATTGACCCAACGTCGCTTACAGTAAGGACAAATCACTCAAAGACCTTTTGGTCAGAGCTAAGATTCCTCCTCAACCTTAAAAAGCTAGCACACCCTAGTTTTTAGCGACATACAGGCATTCTTTTACAGTCACATTTTAGAAAGACAGTTCAGACTAGATCTCTACTCCTTTCGCCTGAAAAAACAAAAGGGAGTTATCTACGGCCGACGTTTGCAAAAACGTAATCCTTCCTTGTACTTGTACATGTTCATTGCCGTGACGTTAGCATCTTCAGTTCCCGTTCCCTTCAGTTCTGCTCCCGTCTGACCTTGTAGCTCAGTCGGTAGAGCAACGGTGATCTAACCCGAAGGTCGTGGGTCCATTTCCCACCGTGGTCAGAGTTTTTCTCTGTCCTTGTGTGGGCCCATTTCCATCAGTAGGGCTAACGCTCACATGGTTCATATGAGGTAGAAACTTAGAACTTCACATTACACTCTAATCAGTTAAGTCTAATTAACACAAAGACGAAAGAATATTTTTTTGGCGGCCATTTTTGCATTCCGGTCAATAGATGCAGCTCTATTGCCCCTAATGGTAATGGTAATAAATTTGTATAGCGCATTTCGACGATATGCTTCACCAGTAATCGATCTTTGGGTGAGTATATGCAGGCGCCGCTGACAGCCGCTATCAGTCCATCTCACAAATGAATGAATGAAACGAGGCCTAACCAAAACTCCGGGAACTCCATGCCCTACTCTTTACCGTCTCGGTGTCGTTGGATCAACTAGCTTGATCTGATCGGCGTAATTACACTTTGCAAAACTAAACATTTTGAGCAAAATGTTTAATATACACGTGCTATAATAACAAAACAAGTGCATGCACAGGAGCCGTTCACGGTTTGACAACGCTTGAGTACATTTATACGAACACTTTCACGTCCAATGTAAGCCGCGGCCAACGTAAGCACAGGCAGCCCAAGCTCTCTTTATGAGCCACACAAGGAACACAATATGTCGTCGAATTATAAGGGTTTGTATGGGATTTTCTGCAAGATATCCATGGAGGTAGTTAAAAGTGGAAATATTAAAAAAAATGGCTTACCTTATTCCGTACGTGTGTTGTTTGCTCCTGGTGTCGTTATTTTACCGATTTAACTTGATTTAAGCACAGCCCAAAACCCGTCGGCCAGGATAAGCCGCGGCTTAAAGGGGCTAGGTCACGCTATTTTAGGTAATTTTGTTTCATTTTGTTAATTATGATCTCGAAACGTCAAATTGGCTGAGCAAGAGTCTTTCATTTGCAAAATCACGGCCACATAACAACTGAGAATGATTTTCCAGCTGTGTAAATGACATTTTGATATAGACTGATATAAATTTGAAAAACGGTGGGCCGACGTTTTTCAAATTTACCCAAATTCAATCCATTTCAATCCTCTCCAGTTTTGGCCATCCGTGTCCCTTCATGGCTTCCCTGTGTTTTGTTAGAGTTCGTCTATAGTTTTGAACAGTTATTTAGATATTTTAGTTAATTCTATGACCATTCGATCAGTGCTGAAATTGCCTAAAATTGCGTGACCTAGCCCCTTTAAGCTGTGGCTGCGGGTGGAGTAAGCCGTGAACTTCGATTTTGTGGTGTTCGAGTCTTACGTAAGCCACGGCCAGTGTAAGCCGCGGCTTATTTTCTCTCGTATAAACGGCCCTATTGAGTGGCGCGCAACATATAATGCGACAAAGAGAGATGAGAAAGTACGCCTAGAATAAAAGTATTGAAGATTAGATCGTGAAGCGTTTTGTCAACGAAGAGAAGAACCTGAACGAATAAAAGACCGTATATTAAGTGTATGATTTTGTACAGCGGTGTATGAAATCCTCAGATAGTCGAAAGGCTATGTCGCCTATATCGCAAAACTCCATCATCAGTTTCATTCATGGAATACTTCGTGACCTAAAATTAAAAGTGACGTCATACGTAACTGTTGACAGTCATTGGCCGAGCTGGAGTAAACATGGCGGCCAGGCTGATATTTACATATTTAACTGAATCAAGTTTTTCAACATGACTTAGGTTTGATGGAATATCGCGCGCGATGAGGTACGAAATAGAAGTGATAAAGGAATACTGACAATAATCTTTCATGCCCTCTGTCCGTTCTGTTTTGTTCTATGTGTAATACGCCCCTTTTCATCTTGTGTTTTTGTCAGTACGTCTTCAATTCGCCAATCGTTTGTGCAGCCATCGTATGTTTTGTAATTACAATGTAGCCTGGCTCTCCTTACTCGTTTAGCTTCTTATTTCCTGAGGGCAGTGCCCTTTCAGTTTGTATTTAAGTTATCTGTAAAACGTGTTTATATTGTTGTTATTTAAACTGTCATATTTTGGATGTTACGAGAAAACATGACGAGAAAACACAGAATACAGGAAACAGAAGTCACACAGAAACACAGCAAAGAATGCCAAGATGGTGAATATTGTTCTCTTGAGTTCCGACATCACGTGTGTCCGTTTTTCGGAGGGTTTTATCGGCTCTGAGCTGTCGAATAAGATCATGGCGTGCGCTCTTCTTTGTGACACTCTTCGAATTAATAATATGCAATTATTTATTCTTCAAGATCACAGAAAAATTGTGAGCTGTTAAAAAACTCCATTTTTTATGATTATCTGACAAACCGCGTTGTTTTCAATTTTACGCAGAAAAGCCAGTATTGAGAACGATGCAGAATAAAATATGGTGTGTTTCAGAATGCAAAACAACAGACGAATGCGTGACCTATGGACTTGGCAGTGTCCCGCGCTGAATTTGATCCAGGTGAATCGAACCAGAAATTGTTAAGGATACCAATGATGTATTGGAGACGCTTAGGGCGCGTTCGCTTGACCGTATTCCTGAATAGGAATACATGGAATAGAAGTTAGAAATCCTTCGTTTTTACGGAGATTCACATTAAATTTATCAAACACTTGCTAAAATGATATTTTAAACATATCTTTATTATCCTTGTTGCTTCAAAAGCGCCAGACATGCCGTTTTAAATCATCACTCCACGTATTATTCCAGAATAGGGTCAATCGAACGCGCCCTTAATTTGTTCAGACGATTGTATTCCTCTTTCGTCATTAAGTATAAAAACGAGCTGATCGGCATTAGACGCATAATCTGTCAGAGATGAACATATGATCATCGCAGCTATGTTGGTGGTGAAAACAAAAGATTTCTTATTGGCTCCTGATTTTTTTTTAGCCACCAGCAATTGTACATTACATCATTGTAATCTGTTGAAAACGCATTAGAACTATTCCCGTTCTTGGGGAATGTTGCAAATAACTTGAAGATACATTTCTGTTGAAACCCTTTTTTTATTTAATGAGCTTCTTGTAACATTTTATATCGTTTTTTTTTTTCGTTTTCTTTAGATGTTATGAGCAAAAAGTGCTGGAAGCTTTTTCACATTTTTCACAGGGCCAACTTGAAGTTGTCTTTATTCCTGTGCATTGTTGCTATCGCCATAGGTGAAGTTGGTTGTTTCTTCTGGGCGTTTTTCACATGGCGGATTCCGCTTCCCAGCGAAGATATAGATTCCTTAAACCTTCTTCTCGTCGCTGACTCTCAGATCCAGGTGGGTTTTTGTTCACGCCATAGTTTTATGCTTGTAGGTCAGTTCTCTTATATACTGGAGTAAATTAACGAAAATCCATGGCGTAATTTTAAAAGCTTTCTACTGCGTTACCTGTCTTTGGTTGGAAAAGGATGTAGCTGCTTGCTAACGGGCTGGGAAAAGCACCCAACAAAAAAATTTCGATGGATTTGAAATATGTTGATAAACAAAAGCATTGTTCTTAAAAAACGGTAATCCGTTGCAAGTAATTTATTTTTAGTTTTGCATTGTTTATACAGGGTTTCTGGAATGAACCTCCAGGGATCATAGGGTACATAAGTCGGCTGGATGCTGACTGGTATCTATGGAAAGTCTTCAGGTTGTTGATGACAGCATTCAGTCCTGATGCAGTCATACATCTCGGTATCATATTGTTAGAATACCTCCTTATCAAAAAAATTAAAAAAAAAAAAAACAGTTTTAAGGCGATCTCAAACGACAGGGTCATTGTTGTTATAGCGCTGTCGTGGCTACGGTGTTTCTGGAATTGCTTCTTCCTTTGTATTCAGAACGGTACCTGTCCATCCGTTAATGTAACAAAAACAGTATGTTTGTTTAGGTGATCTCTTTGATGAAGGAAACATCGCCACTGACGAGGAATTTCTGCTGTACAAAGTTTGTTGTTCAATATTTTAGATTTCTCGCAAGCATTTATTATCTTATTCTTTATAATATATGTTAAACTTTGACTTTGCAACATTGGATCGTAGGAGTCACGTTGTATATGTTAATTTTCTTTTCATAGGCCAGGCATGATAGAATCTTTACTGTTCCTGAAGGAGTGTCCAAAATCCAAGTTGCGGGCGACAATGATGTGGGCGGTGAAGGGGTCGACAGAATGACACAAAAACTTATCTCGAGATTCTCACACTTCTTTGGCTCCGTGAACGAGGTCATTGAACTCAAGTCGTTTCAGATTGTTAAGGTTGGTCTTTATACGCTTATGCCCTCGGCAAACAGGACTTGTACTCGTGCCGACACAACTTCTTTTGTTTCTTGTGCGGTTGGCTAAAAATTGACGAAGATTTTAAAGATTACTACAACTTCAACCTGTACAAAATTTCCAAAGTACCCAAACTAAAAGAGTTTAAACAGCTTTAAACTCAGCAAAGACAATAACAAAGTCTTAAAAGCGAGATGTGACAGTGTACATCTCCTCCTATACTTTTTCGTTAATCCCTTCCAAAAAAGATTTAAATTTGAGTCATTCCCTGCTTGCAGTGACGGATAGCACGCAGCGATTTGCAAAAGACGATTTCAAGCGAAACAAGTCTGTGATTTTTGCGGTTTCTTATATGTTTCGCTTACAAAATTCCACAGGTAAACTCATTAATTTTACAAAGGTCAAAGCCACGCCTGGAGGAATGGACAGTTTATAACGAGACTCTAGCTTTCATTAAAGAGTTACCGTTAAGGCTCGACAAGGATAAGTCAACCATCTTGATAGAGCACAGTGCACTGAATATGATCAACAAGGAAATAGTAAGTAAGGTAAGAGCAACGTGCACTGACATAAGTACAGTATATGTTTTGGTTGTGTGATGAAAGTAAAGGTAAAGTAACTTTATTTAACGTCGGTAGTTCCTTCAGCTACGAGGCTGGTATCAATGGAAGCCGACGGTGCGCCCTTTACCCCCCTCCCTCTGTCAGTGCTCCGTTTTACGAGTATTTAAAGCTATAGCTACACGGATCAGAGGAAAGTCGAAACAGACGTTGAAGTCACCGAGGATCGAACCGGGGACCTCTAGCTCGGAAAGCCGCGCAGTAGAGGTTTTGCACGGCAGCCATGTTACATGGCAGGAACAATAGATTCTTTTTCCTATGGGAACAAATGTTCTTTCTAATGAAAGGAAAGGAAAGGAACTTTATCTAAGTGTCTAATCTTCTAGCGCCGTAGAGCACTAATCGGGGACACTGTAAATTGAAATTAACAAGTTAACGCAAATCAAATTTACTTTTGGTTTTTGAGGAGAGGGGAAAACCAGAGTACCCGGAGAAAAATCTCTCGGTGCAGAATACAGAACCAGCAAACTCAACCCACATATGACGCCGAGTTTGGGAATCGAACCCGAGCCACATTGGTGGGAGACGAGTGCTCTCACCACTGCACCATCCCTGCACCCCAAAACATTTTCATTGTTCCTGCCATGCAACATGGCAGCCGTGCAAAACCTCCATAGCCAACTGAGTCACGACTGCTCCTCAAGCAGTTAATTTCTCGGGTAAATAAACTGCTTAAAGTGAGTATGGATTCTCTCCCTTTGTCCCCCATAAAATGACCATTATTTCTCTCCGTTTATCGTTCAAAATGTTCCTTTTGCCAGTCTTTCTCTTCCTTCGTCGATATGCGCATGCGCAGAAAAATGATGTTATCAGTCACGTTACTCGTGGTATCTCAAGAAGGAGTAAATTTGGTTTAATTATTTAAAGTCACGAAGGAATGAAATGTGTCTGTTTCTTAGACTTGTATACTGGATGAAACTCGTTTTTCTTCTCTGTGCTTACGGCTTTATGTTAATTTTCTTGTTAATTTTCTTGATTTGTTATGCAGTTAATTGATGTTGTCCAACCAAGATATGCATTTTCAGGACACAGTCACAAGGTTCGTTTCACCGTGTAAAACCTAAATGCTACGACGTGTGTTTTGCTCCAAGGTTTCTGTTATTATCTCAGTGGTATTCTCGGTCCCAAGTTCAGTACACCTAGCACAGGCGCCCCAAGCTCAGTGTGAGGGAAAGCCAACAAAAATATAAGGATTTTAATGGGGATCCCGATAAAGCACCTGAAAAGATAATTTTACGAAAAAATTCTCAATTAAAAAGCCTAGCCTTATTGCCATTGTGGGTCGCTTCCTTCCTGTGTGTTTTTTTTCCAGATATGACGCGAATTGAGCCATTATCAGTTCCTAGGTTGACAACGCGGTTATAATAAAATACCAAGGCTGAACACTGAATCCTCAGGAACCCACCAAATGAAGTCAAATATTCCTGAATAAAATGTTCCGACGGTTACCATTCCACCGTAGAATTTAAGGGCAAAGGTTTTTCTTTTACTTCAATCCGCTAGCCGCGCAATCGGAGCCCTGTCAGCGACGTCACCTGTTAGTGGCCCAAACGAAACCAGTAACGGCCGATAACGTGTAATAATGGTAATTAGTATCACCCAACTAGTGGACTAATGCAAATGCTGCATTTTGATTGGCTACGCTAATAGAGGACTGTTAGTAATAGTCATAGAGTAGCGAAAAGCGTGACGCTTTCTTTCGTTTTCTTCCCAAATAAATATATTTTCGACTTGCATTTGCTAACTTTATTATTGCCTTTTCTGTCCGACTAGTTGGGGGATACTAAAACAATTAGACCCTTCGCCCTCAAGGGCCACGTGTCAATAGCTCATTCGGCTTCGCCTCATGGGCTATTGACCCGTAGGCCTTGCGGGCTACGGGTCTAATTGTTAATTGGTGATGTGAAGTAACGTCTATTGATGTGCAACAGCGGCTGGTGCTGTGTAGTAATGGCTAGTGATGGGCAGTAACGTGGAACAACGGTTAGTAATGTGCAGTATCGCCTAGTTATGGTGGCTATTGTTGTGTAGGGAAAAACGTCCAGTGACGACGAGTAATGGCTAGTTCCCTAAAGTGACGGCTAGTGACGAGGAGTAATGTCCATTTACGTAGAATAACGGCTAGTGATCTATAGTAACGTTTACTGACCTGTAGTGATGTTTAGTGGTGTATAGTAGCGTCTAGTGACGAGTTGTCATGCTCAAAGTTATGTA
This sequence comes from Montipora sp. Colony 1 RG-2022, assembly GCA_023091755.1. Taxonomy (NCBI): domain Eukaryota; kingdom Metazoa; phylum Cnidaria; class Anthozoa; order Scleractinia; family Acroporidae; genus Montipora; species Montipora sp. Colony 1 RG-2022. The sequence goes on along the minus strand of JALIRR010000760.1, from coordinate 50,621 downwards.
GTGACGGCAAATGACGAGTAGCAACGGCTAGTAACGTGGAATAGGTAGTGATGTGCAGTAACGTCGAATAACACGTCTAGTCATGTATAGTAACGTATTTTAACGAGTAGTAATGGCAAGTAGCGTGGAATAACGACTAGTGCTGTGTGGTGACAGCTAAGAACGTGTAGTAACGGGTGGTAACGTGGAATAACGGCTAGCACTGTGTAGTCATGTAAAGTATCGTCAGGTAATGTAGGGTGACTAGTATCGATGGGTAGTGTTTGCAAGTGATATTTAGTGATGTACCGTGTAAAGAATTTTTGGTGGATTTCTACTTTAGTGTACTTGAACACGTATTTATTACAAAAACGGCTGTTCGCTGCCGCAGACACCAACAGCACGCGGAGAGACCTTGAAAAGGTTATTTATTCTTTTTCTGATACCCTCTTCTGCCCTGCTTCTCATAAATTGTACTTTTTTCCAGTCTGCTTCATTTCAACATCCGATGGGATCGGTGACCGTAACAGAGTATGTTGTACCAACGTGCAGTTATCGAATGGGGACCAACAAGATGGGTGCAGCCATAGCAGTCTTAGGTAAAACTAAAGCAAACAACTAAAAGGAAACCGGGGCTAACGTCCAAGGAGTCACGAGAGGTCATCTTGGTTTTTAGCACACCGTAGTTCACGACATCATCAAGTAAACATGGAATATAGTTCTTGCCCCAGTTGTTCGAAAGGTGGATAACACTATCCACTGGATGGATAGTGATTTATCCGGTGGATAGCGCTGTCCATCGTTTGAACAACTGGGGCCAGACTTTAAACCCTTGCAATGTCTTAAACCTGCACTCATGTATCTCTGTGGTTAAGTTAGTCAACGACGCCCACAGGCTAGCTGAAGCCAGAGTCATAACCAGTAAAATCGAATGGAATGGTTACCGTCAATCTCTGTCATCTTTTGTACCATTTTTGATCACGAAACTTAACGTACCGCCGAAACCTTTAAGGCCATCCTGCATTGGTCACTTATCATTTCTAAGAGGTCAGTCGTAGATGCTATGTATAGTAACTGAAATTCGGTGAACTAACTCGTACAATGTTTCATTCCAGTCAAAACAAGACCAAAGCAGTCCCGTTTCTTTTTCTAAAACCACAAAAGTCTTTAGTGCTGCCACTGATACTCATTGCTTTTCTTTTGCAGGCGTAAATGGCTCCATTGACTATTCGATGCTTTCTCTGCCCACAAGATACACATATTTCAATATTTATTTATATGTTTTAGTATATTGCATGGTACTGAGGCTGCATTTTTTGATAAGAATCATTGCCAAAATTTACTACAAGCTCACTGCAAGAAAATACGGTATTTATAAAATTGCGACTTTCCTCTAAATTGGGAAATGATTTCTCTTGCGTTCCCTAGGAGAAAAAATACTGTACTTCTAATGTTCTATTAAGTCTGAAGCCATCATTATAAGCCATTTTGGAATAATGAAAAACAAACTCTTTAAAAAAACTGTGCTGTGTGTGTTTTTGAAACGAAACATATCCCAACAAGAACAAAATGTTAGCTTTGATTATGCAATAAATTATATTCGAAGATAGCGGTAAACACTTCAGTACATTTGAAAATATCATTTGTTGAAAAAACGTGGACGAAGTGGAATAATTTGTTCCGAAGTCGTTGAGTACAAAAACCATTGTTTGATTTGAGTTAATTTCATTAGTATCCCCTATGAGTGCTCTAGTGCTAAATCCATTGACACTTAAATAAAGTTAATAATAATAATAATATTAATATTAATAATAATAATAATATTAATATTAATAATAATAATAATAATAATATTATTATTATTATTATTGTTAGTTATCCAGCCGCTCCAGGGAAAGAGCGGGGTAGAAGATTACATTCCTTCCGAGGTGCAGCTTTTCGTTTGTTCCATGACATACGGAATTTTTCCAGAAGTACATATCAACACAGGACATGGACTTGTGTTGAAAACACGATGGAAATTATAGTCTCTTAGACCTTGTCGTGTCAGCTAAAGTCCCGAGGACAGTTCATTCTGATGCAGAATCTCGAAATGTCTCCTTTGACTCCGGTATCTGACCGCAAATTGCAATGACCGATGGAAAGGAAGCAGACAGATAAAGGCCCAGCCCATCGCAAGTGCGCATGCCACATATTCTAACATCCGCTGATATCCTTTCTCTTCTTACGATGCCAGCGAGTTTCCAGCGGGTCAAATCCTCTTTGCGCATGCCCCATAACAGCCCAATCAGGTGTCTTGGCCATGTAGTCGAGGGCGGTGAAGCTTTCCTTCCCGTTGCTTTCCTCGTATCTCCGCATCTTGCAAAAGAAAACGAAAATAAGCAAGACGACGACACGAATCTCTAAACAAGGATAAAGCAAGTTAGTCTTGTATAATTTAACGACATTGCCCTTTTCTGTTACCTTTAGCAAAGCAAGCAAAGAAAATAAGTATTGTGAAAAACGACACGAGAAATCTTTAGTGCTTTTCTTCAAATAGTAAAAGCCGAGTTTCTAATAAACAAAAACGTTCCCAGATCCAAGGCTATAGGCACTTACCAACTGATGGAATGAAGGATAGTCAATCCAAGTGTACCATCTATCATCCTTCTTGAACTGCAAAACAAGCAAGATTAAGTACCCCTAACCAAACTGTAAATAAATACAAATTGCAAAAATATTCTGGCGCTTTCACTTCCAGTTTCACTGCGCCGTAGGATTTAACGAAACTAGAAATCGTTTGTTCTACGGCAGATCTGATGTGAGGTATGGTCTTATAGTCCTGAGATCACGTTACAAACTGCGACCCTAGTCAAAGCCCTCTGACGTCATCAGAGGGCTAGACCCACGCCTCTCACCACCTCGGCCGTAGGACAAAAAGTTAACGTAAATATGGCGCTGAAATTTGACCTTTGCGGAATAAAGAAAATTGAAATAATGGGAATTTTAAATTAATTGATGCTACAGAAGCTAGTGGAAGTGTGGTGGCTACGGCAACGAAAAGTCACTTCAAAATACGACTTTGCACTCACTTGAGTATTTCACGATTTTTTCGTCTGGTTTAAGTTGTACAATAAGGACGAAGTATCCTATAAGTGGATCG
>JALIRR010000760.1:37500-45000 GCA_023091755.1 Montipora sp. Colony 1 RG-2022 | reverse complement strand
AAAATTGCGAAGCTTAATTCTTGCCCAAGAGGATCGCAACCTGTCAGCTAGCTGTGATTGTCGGAAGAAATTTCTTACCTTCACTTCAATGAAGTCTGGCTTTCCAATGGACACCAAATCAGCATAGTTTTGTAGTTCTTCAGTGTTCCATGATTTTACCAAAGTTAAACGATACACTGTTCTCTGACCCTAGGGTTATTTTAAGAAAAAAATGTGTTAATGTTCCCACACCCTAAAAGATATAGGGAAAAATTGTGATATGAGGCCGCTCAAACCTTCTCTGATAAAGCCTTTAGACTTTCCAGAAACCTTGGCCAGAAATCTCTGAATAGAGGTCTGTCAATTTTCTTCAGGCTTTCCTTTGTGCTGGCGTCTACACTCACATACAACTGTGTGACTGGGACGAGATTTCTGAAACAATAAAGCGAGCATTGAAAAGAACATGATTTACATCTAAATACCAATTGAATTGTTCACATTCCCCAGAAATGGAGACGTGAAAGTAGTGATATACCACAATCACTAACTGGATCTCACCTCAAAAGTTATGTTTGGCCTGGCTAACAACTGGAATTGAGACCAACTGGGGGTAATAACAGTTGTAGGGATGGCACCGTAGTGAAAGCACTTGCCTCCAACCAATGTGGACAGGTTTTATATATTGTACACCCTGGTTGGTGACATTAGGGTTAGGGTTTAGAGTTAATTCAGCCTTTCCACCAGCAAGGACCGTATGGGAAAGTACATCGGTGGAAAAATGTGTCACTCACTAAATCGAGTGTATGGGAGGGAGGTTCTCGTTGCAGTTTTTCTCCTTAATGGATTTAAAAGTGAATGCACAATGAATTCAAAAGGAAAAACAGAGATAACAAAAACTACAAGCCATTCTAAATCGACGGTTTTCTTTATTTAGTGTCAAGTTATGAGTCAAAAAATGCAGAATAATTACCTAATGGCATCTGGAAACTGAGCATTTGTGACGAGAAATGACGAAATCTCATGTCCGTGGAGAATTCGAACCAACTCATTAATCCTTGGATACATAATGGGCTCACCTACAATGCAACAAATAATTTGTGACCATAACAGGAAAAGGTACTTTCGTTTAAGGGGAATAGGCGTTAACCTTCTGTCAGTTGGCTATTAGTAGACTTCCCTCAAAGATTAGAAACGTTAGGCAATCCGGCAGCTACATGTATCAACATCAAAGCGTTTGAAACGTTACCATACCAGTCAAAGACATCTGACCAAACCATCCGTAAAAAACTGCCAAACGTTTAAGATTCACAAGAAATGGGAGTAAGCATCCATAACAGAACATTCAAAACAAACAAGTTATGTTTACTGTAAGTAGTGTATGGCTGTAAACCCATCCTGTGTATACTTTTTCCCTTACCTTTTTGAAAAAAGTTTATATTGCAAGTAATGTAAGATCGTAAATTTGTCACGTTTTTGTAAGTGATATTTACTGTAGGTAACGTGAGACTGTAAGTAATGAAAAGTAATGAAATAAAGTACAAGAAAATCCACACAACAACATGCGTCATTGTTGAGGCATTATGCAAGACTTAATGCAATTACTGGTTCAGTTTAATTTCATTTAAATTTGCGTACATCAAATATGCCTACATTTAAGCCTGCACTTGGAGAAAGACCTGCTCACCTACAAGGGAGAGTGCACAATGTCTTATTTTCATTCCTTCCTCAAATCTCTCAGGTTTAACTCCAGGAACACCTAAAAATGAGGAAATTTTAATATTGTTGCTGAAGCCTATTGAACTAAATGTTCTTCTGCAAACAAACATACAAACAAACAAACAAAATTACAGAGTTACTCAGAGAAACCATATATATTTAAAATATTTGGATGATCTCAAAGCACATCATGGATATACTGCACACCACTGGCTCAGTTGATTGAGAATTGGGCTGCCCTGCGGGAGGTCGCGAGTTTGAATCCCAGCCGGATCAACACTCAACCCCTTGAAATAACTGAGGAGAAAGTGCTGCCTTTGTAATTTCATCTGCAAATGGTTACACTTTCAAGTCCTCTCGGATAAGGACTATAAACCATGGGCCCTGTCTCACAAATATCCTCCATGCTCATAAGTTCCCTGTACGTTAAAGAACCCACAAAGGATTCAAGAAGAGTAGGGGATGGAGTCCCCAGTGTTGTGTCTGTCCTGGTGTCTCCAGCAAAAGTGGCCTGCTTGGCATGATGTCTCTAAAAAGGCTTATGGTGTATGAGGCCACCTAAGCAGAAACAGCCATGAGTCAAAAAGGGACTTTGCTGAGTGCTGGAACATGTAGATGTAGATGCATCAAGTATGTTTTACATTGCTAGCATAAAACTGCCAGATGAGGCCGGCAAAGAAAAAAATGTATCTATAAAAATACTTTCTCTCTGCTAAGACAATAACTGTTGTTGTTTGACAACATTCAGCACTACCTCTGAACTGCTTTATCATGTTCCGGTGATTTTCCATTGCACCATTGACAATAGTGTCTGGATCATCCATCTTCCATTTCCATTCTGTTCCAACCGGATTTGTGTGATGCCTTAAAATTAATAAGAAAAAAGTCATGAAACAAGACATGTATCTTGGAGCAAGTACACTAAACTTCAACCGGTCTGTTGCACATTAAAATGACATGTCACGAAAACCAAGAAAAAAATAGATGCCAGTGGGAAGTGTCACTTGTCTTCTTTTGACAAAATTTTTTGATAACAAGTCTCTGAGCAAATCACTACCAAATAAAAAGGACTTGAAAACAATAACACAGTATTGAAAGGTTTATCTTTGAGGAAATAGTCTTCATTGAGAATTGCCACCACAGTCTCTGTCAAAAACATGTGTGTAGAACTGAATAACTTTACTAAAATAACACATTAAGGACGGTGCCTACTAATAGACCATTTCCGAGTTCATGCCTGCCTCCTCTTCAAAGTGAGTCTAAGTGCCAAGTATTTGTGATGGTAATTAGTTCTACTTTACATATGAATGAAAACTAATTTTCATAACAAAAACTTCACACTTAGACTCGCTTTGAAGAGGAGGCGGACATGAACTTCGGAAATGGCCTATTCAAAGGTATTTTTGCGCTGTTTACTTAACAAGTTTTATTGAAATCCCAAAAGAAAATTAGGGGTAACCATGCATTTTTCGAAGATAATTAGTTAACAATATTTGTAAAAAGCTTTTAAATACAAAGCTTAATTATCTCTGAAAAATGTGTGGTTACCCCCAATTTTCTTTTTGCATACCAAGAACACTTGCTAAGTTCTACTTTCTCCGCATAGTTTTGAACTACGCAAAAATATCCTTGTATTAATGAGCACTACCCATAGGAAATCCGAGTATCTTGAGATGCGCAGAACGTATGTGCAATAACAATAGTAGGCAGCGTCCTTAAAACGTTTAAACAGCAATGAGCAACAAGTACTACACGTACCTCCAACAAAAGACACACTTATTGGCGCAAGCTAAGCTGGGTGTAGTTTCCATACAGCGATGACTTTCGATTCCATAAAAGGTATGCTTGTAGCAACCACCACGGCCTCGTAACATGGACTATAAAACAGATGCAAAAACCAGTCAAAGTTAACTTAAAATCCAGCTTAACCAGAATATTGTCAATGGAACTGCATCTTGGAGAAATACCTTGGTCCATCTGCAAAGTTTAACCCCAGAGTGGGTACCAATCAAGCGATAGCCTGAGAAAATAAATGTAATGCATTAAAAGGAATATCATTGGGAAGCTATACAAAGGACTTTCACAGACTATCAATAATTAAACTACATGTAGTTCCTTTCTTACTGTAATTTAGTTATTTAGTGTTTATTTCTAAGAAGGAGGCCTTCAGTCTTCCCATTCAAAATTGCTAAAACTACAATATTTTCCAAATGGCTGGACTTAACTTTGACGTCTTTGCATTTTTAATCCACAGAAGTATGTACTATGATTATTATTCATAGTACCTTGCTTTGTTAAAGCTTTCTCCAGGGCTGGGGTTATCATCTCCTTTGGCTCTGCAGTTTTCTTTTTGGCTTAAGAGAAAAAGACGACACGTTGCACAAAAATTCATAATTTGCATTTTCTTGAAGTACATTATCATTTTCATACCAATGAAAATATGGCTTTCAATGCAATGACTGAATTCTAAAAGATGCAGAGTGACATTTTGTACAATTCCACAAATGAAAAAAAAAAGTTATTCTTGTACCTATTATCCTTTTTGAACCATTGCCTTGTATAGCCCCTTTTTCTTCCTACAAACAGAAAACAGACAACAATATCTACAGGATTATTCAAAGACATATTGATGAACATTATGGTGCCACTGCTTTGTTGACCATGTGGTTCGAGAAGTTGACACCAGATTCTCACATCATCAAGGTTTGATACTCGCAGACAGGTTGTTGATGACCATGTGCATTGACACCCATAATCAAAACGAAATTATCAGATATTACAAAACGTTCCTCACTTTTCAAGAATCCACCTATTTCTCAGTGGAGATTGAAAAGTGGAAAAGTACTATAAAAATATTCCATTTGAAGAAAAGCCTGCAAAGTCTGCAAATTCGGCCTTCGCTGTTTGTGACCCTCAGACATTTCCGGCCATTCAGCTCTGAGGCACCTCAAATTGTGGAACCGTTCTACAATGAATGAGGAATGCTTGAGTGCCCTAGGGTGCTGCTCATTCATTGTGGGACGGATTACATACCTGAACCTGAGGTCATTTATTAAATGGAACAAAACTGGTGCAAGTGACTAAAGCTAGATTTATCTTATCTGAGTAACCTAAGTGAGTATTTATATCAACCATTCTGTGCCATAATGAACTTGGAAATTTGCAATTGATTTATAAATATATTTGTGAAGGAAATCCATTTGGAGACATCATAGATAATTAATGTTTACTTTTGTTGACATATCTATGAAAGTAGCACTTCTGCACCTCTGCATTTCAAAATATTCTGCAAGAGCATTCCCCCAGACCCTCGTAATGACTTGTGCGTCCGGCACTCACTTCATTGCCCAACCCAATCAAAAATTTCTAGCTACAGCCTTGCTTAAATGATTTGATTAAATAGGATTCCTTAAGATGTATTGAAACAAACTGATTTCCAACTTAAGTGACAATGTTCTTTAGTGACCAATCAGGGTTACATGGGATCAGTATGGCTTATCACCAAGCAAAAAAAAAGGTTTAGATCATTATTTTTGGTTCAACCTTTGTTCAATGTTTTACCTTTGCTTTTTTCATTGAATTCATCAAAGGACCTAATTCTTCCAAGTCTAACAAGTTCTCCTCCTTCCGTTGCTCATTGTCTTCCCCACATGACTCTTCACTAGAACTTTCATATAAAATCTTGAACAAAACATAAAGCAAGGATCATTTTGACCATCTACTGTAGGGAATATCTTGCTTCTTATATGGGGGTGCCTGTTAACAAGTATCAGCATTGAGCAGTGTTGACAATAGGGAGCTTAAGCATCAAAGACGGGATGACGGCCACAAGAAGGCTGTCCAAAAATATTATTTCATGTTGTTGTATCAATCTCACAATTATTCTGAGTTGCTCAGAATGGAAAGTGAATGTCAATATTCCAGAAATAAAATTGGTGAGAACAGTATGGATATTTAAGGGGGAAATTGAAGATATATCAGCAGGTGCTCACATCCCCCACATGACAACAAATTTGATCATTTTACGTCGTTGTCGAGACGAGAATGGCAAAGAAATATATCAAAAAGTAAAATGCATGCAGGGCGTCCAGAGCTGTTGTTTTTGCTAATTAAACCCTTTGTTTTGTGGCGTTCTTGTAGCAGTCATCGTTGTCCTTGCTTAAGCTCCCTAATCATACAAGTGTAATAAATAATCATATTCATGGTTGATATCGTATCAAGGACTATCAGCTGACACAAGATGGAGAGTTGACCAATAGTGATGGTGATGATCATGGTGATGGTATCATGTTAACAGACACAACAATGCACTAATGTCCCTGTTCATGGGCAGAACACAATAATTGAAATATGCTTACATAAGAGGCACCACACGAGAGAAAACAGAAATCAAAACATAAGATGGTGCTATCAAGGGGAACACCGCCTTGTGGCCGTCCAGTCGATATGACTTTGGATTGCATGACAAAAACCTCACTTATCTCCCCAGCAATACGAGCTGAATGCAAAACAGCACATGCTAGATCGGACAGGAGTATTGGTTAGCAAGGGATGACATAGGCCAATGAGCCAACAAGCTTGGGGGAAGTCGCTGTGCAGACTTACCCACCACAGATGCATGCAAGAACCATGTAAATGCTGAACTTCGAAAAAAGAGGGTTGTTGATAATGGCCATCTTAAACACAATCGTACACAGAACGTCTTGTGGAGTTATAATAAACAGCTGATAACAGTCAGATGACCAGTGATCAAGTACTTTGATCCTTGGCCCTTGAGGCAATGGTAAGGGAGACCCACGACCCTGGCGCTGCCCCATAGCAATTGCCCAATAATGTGACTAGTGAGAAAGCGTACCGAGTGGAAGCACAGGGGAGGCCGTTTCGGCGGCCTAGCAAGAAGAAAATATGCTTGCATGGCCATGAAAACAACTATCATGGTAAGGCACTTTCCCTGCCTAAAAGTGTTGGTCTTAGACGATTTGAGCAGAACTGCCATACACTGCGGGAGAGCCAGATCAGGATGAAAGCGTATGCAATTGATTGAAAGGTTAAAGCAAGGGTGAAACTTGCACACAATTAATGGAGGAAGGCAAAGGTTAATGCTGCCCAAATCTTAGAAAAGTCCTGAGCACCAAGCCAAGACTTGAAGACTGGACATACAGTGTTCAACACACAAGGTGTAACCAGATGAATACACCCTGGAAGAGGAGGATGCGCCTCAACACCTTCTTCAAGAGAAGCCGTTGGGTTATGGGGGTCAGGAAACCCTGCCGTTATGTGAAGATTATGAACTGCTGATAAATAAAGCTTCAAGGTGCTATGACACACTGTTGTCGCTAAATACAAGGCAAAATAGATAAGTGCTTGGAGCAAGAGTCTGGAAATGCTTCTGAAAGTGGGATAGCACATTAGCTACAGGGTTGGGAACCCTGGGGACATGGGGAGCCCAGACCAGGAAATTGTGCTGTAAGGACCAAAAACTGGACCAAATCCATAATGCAGAGACTTTGAGTGCCCAGAATTAATAAATTATTGTAGACACAGTGGATTCATTGTGGTGCAGGCCACCATCAATAAAACTTTATTAGATTTGGCCAATGCTGTGATACGACATAAACTACGAGCTAGGAACAAAGTTCTACAACGAAACCATTGATTGCTGTGATCTTCAACATTGGACTATACAGTAGTAACCTAGATAAAAACATGCCATCATGAATGACTTACTTATTGTGAGTCACGTATCATTAATGGTGTTTTACTGATCAGACAGTAAAATCTCATCTAATGATAGTATGTGTGGAA
>JALIRR010000760.1:22500-25000 GCA_023091755.1 Montipora sp. Colony 1 RG-2022 | reverse complement strand
CAATGCTGATTGGTTTCTGTAAATAGTGGGCAGCAGACATTAGTGGGGGAGGAACGCATGACTAACCCAAAGAACGTCTGCGTGGGAGGCTACCGACCAGTGTTACACAGGTTGTAATATGGATTCCTGCCTAGAACTCACATTTCCTTTTCAGTCATCCCCCCCCCCCCCCAACCCCATATTACCTTGCACAACTACATGTACCGGTAGTTAATCATATTTTTCACTTGCACATTATACAAACACACTATCTCTAACCGCATATCATAATCTGTTACATATTTTAATCACTCACTGAAAAACTATGTCCCCATTAATTTAACCCTTTGACGCCTAAACAGGCCTAAACTGGCCATACTTAGTATTTTACTCTGTCTAATGCCAGACAATTTTACTCGTCAATGGGGAACCCCTGGGAGTCAATGGGTTAATCACTCACTGACTATTAATCACTCACTGTCACTCCTCAGACACTCCAGCACTACCCGAGTAAAATCTTCCAGCCGTGTTAGATAGAGTAAAATCTGTTAAGTCTCACTCCTAGGAGTCAATTGGATCAACAAGTGACTGAAACTATAGGCGACAAAGATACAGAATGACTTAAGTAAAAAGTTTAAATCTTTACACTAAATGTTACCATTTCTAGATCCCCTCCCTGCCAGTCCTCTGACTCAACAGCTGATATGTTTGCTTTAAGTTTCTCATGAACTCGCTTGGCTTCTTTGCTGGGTATGATAAGTCGCAGACGCATCTGAGCACGTTCAATTTCCATAGTCTCCTTGAGTTGCTTTATAACTTCAAGAGCCTACAAAGACGTATTTTTGTTCTGTGAAACATGTGCATAGCTATTTATTTGTTTTTGGTTGTCTTATGAGCCAATGCGTGCAGAGATTCAACCCGCTGAAAGAGACTCAAGTGACCTTAAATTTCACCACAAAAAACACAAAGGATTTGTCTAAGGTTCTCTTAAAAATAATTGTGTGGATTTTTCAGTGTGTTGCCTTTAGTTACATATCCTATGTAAGAAAGAATCATTCCAAGGTCAAGTCACAAACGTTCAACATGCATCACGATGGAAATACACTGTACCTCAACACATACCTGTTGCTTTGTTGTTCTTGTCGGGATCACTGAGTAATGAATGTCTTTCATTGCTCTCTCTATTATTCCAACTGGGTATGGTCGCTTTGTTTCTGGATTCACACATTTATCTGCCACTATCGTAGCAATGTCTCTGAACATTGACTCCAGCTGTGTACTTCTTTCTTTTTCGGATACTTGAAGTTCTCCTTTTGCTAATATCTTGGGAGACAAATTTCTTTCTGTTAATTTTATGTCAGTTGATTTTTTCTAAAACTAAAAAATAAACCCATACTGGTACACTAGTGGGATTATGTTAAATAGAAATCATTCAAACTTTATGAAAACATTATGAAAACATCACTCAAACATTGTGAAACCCAACTGGGTTTGATACTAGTTAGATATCTTGTGGTCAGCATTGACTTCATGACCATCAAATGCAAACCCACTTTATGGTCACAAAGGCATTTGAACTAATATTAACCAAATGCAAGATGCCTTTTAACTATTCAGTAACCAAGAATGAGGTCTTTACAGGAAAATCTCAAACTAAAGCAAAAGTGTTAGTGACGTATCAACTGAATGATAACAAGGTTTCAGATTTCCCCATAAAGAGTGAATGCTCTAAGTTAATAAATTGGTTTATTCATAATTTCGTTGACAAGCACTCACTTGAATAAAGCCATATAAACCCCAGAGTTTATGCCCAAGATAAATAGGCATTTTCAATTTCTGGCATGAAATGTACCAACAACCCCAAATTTTATAATAATCAATTAATGGAACCCTCACCACCACAGCAAAGAGTAACAAGAAAATTAAGTTTTTTAAGAGCCATTCATAGGACAACAAGTGGACGGTTATTCGAGAATCTAGCTTTTATCTACCTGTAAGCAAATTTCTGATTGATCAGCTGTCCCAAAAGCTCTTACTAAGTCCTCGTTTTTAGCCACTTGTCCCTTTGAAACATTGGTGAAAACTGTGTGGGTTTGAAGGACTTCATCAATGTCTTTTTCTCTGATAATTTACAAACAAAAATAGCATTATAAGCGGGCGTATCCTTATTATCGGTTATTAGTAAAAGTGGCATTTCCAGCCGATCGTAGCAATCTTTGGAAGTTATTGTGTAGATAGTTAGAAAAAGTTAGTCCACAAAGTAATAGTTTTAACATTAAATTGTTGTTCAGCACTGTATTCTTTAAATAAGGTATATTTTCCTTTGGGTCAGCTACTCAAATAGACCATTTTACAGTCGTAGCTAAGTTACCTGGCCTACAAATGGAAGTGAGGCTGCTGGTGACCCTGTTTTGATACAAACCTCCGTGCTTTTGTAATGTTAATACGGACTAATTAGAATAACAACAACACAATTTGCATGATAAAAGCAGTCGGGGCTGTATCAATGCAAGGTCACCGG
>JALIRR010000760.1:0-12500 GCA_023091755.1 Montipora sp. Colony 1 RG-2022 | reverse complement strand
GAAGGCCTACTGTGGTGTTGTGAACTTAAGAAGCCTTGACACGGCCGGCGAGGTCTACGCTTCCCTCGTTATGGCAAAAACGCGTGTCGCAGCAATCAAGAAGGTTGCTTTACCTCGACGTGAACTTTGCTCTCACAACTCTTGAAGCATCTCCAAGAAATCTTGGCTATCTCAACCTGCAATCTTTATGCCTTTACTGATAGTACCATTGGATCTATGGTAGAAGTCAGCGTTTCAAGACCTTCGAAGCAAACAGAATCGGAAAAATTCAACAAAATGTCCCCCCTGAAAAATGGGCTCATATCATCAGCGAAGAAAACCCAGCTGATGTTGGATCTCGTGGCATTCCACCAGGCGCCATCCAATGATCCTTCATGGAAAACACCATCTCACATCACTGATCGTAGAGAGTGAACACAAACGTCTATGTCATGCTGGTCCAAAGCTCAATCTAGGATCTCTTCAAGATCTCCACCATATTGTTGGTGCACGCAGAGCTGTACACAAGTGCACACGCCAATACGTGATATGTCAACGCACCTCTCCAAAGGTCGTCACACAACTCATGGGTCAACTACCAACTGCACATCTTCTTCCAAGCTTTGCTAATGCACCTGTAACTGTAAACCCCCACCCGGGGAAACATGGGGCATTAGCCACAAAGCAAAACCAAACAAGGATAATTCCCTACATACAGGGGACATATTTTTGGGTCTAATCCCTACCAAAATGAGGATAATCCCCCACCAATTTTCTTTTTGGATTTCAATGACACTTGTTAAGATCTACATTTCCCGCATAATCACACACCGGGGAAAAAATATCTTTAATTAGTAGGCACCGTCCTTAAACCTGCAGTATTACTTTCAGAAGTCAAAAAAGGATTCATGAAGGGCGAAGCCCTTTAAGACTTCTACGCACTAATTCTTCAAGAACAACTTTTGAAGAGAACATTTACAAATTCAAATCACGTCTCCGTGCTAGAGGCTATCCAAAACGTCTGATTTAGGCACTCCTATCAGACATCAAATTCACAGAAAGGGAATCAGCGCTGAAGCGAAGGAATGAAATCCCTAAAGATATCTTGCTCTTTGTGACTCATTATCACCCGGCAGTGCCAAACCTTAAACATGTTTTATCAAAAAAATGGCACCTGATACAAAACCAGCCTTCTCTTCGGCAAATTTTCACCACAACCGATATCTTTCTCAAAGGGGAAATTTCCAAAAAGACACACTTGTATGAGCAGAGCTTCAAAGTGGTCAAAGACCGAAGTACGGTACAAAAGTCTCAACCGTTAACGAGTTGCAGTGTGTAGGCCTGTCAATCCTTGCTACTTCGTACTGTGCATATTCTGACCCCTTTCCAACCGGGTTATTAAAGTGTCCTTACTCCTTCTTGCTCGGACAAGGCAACAGACTAAAATGCACTAATCCCCCACCCCATAGGGAAAAGCAAAGGCCAAAATGTACTAATCTCCCACCTCTCTGGAAGAGCAACGCAAAAATGAATTAATCCCCCACCCCTTCGGGCAAGTCAAAGAGTCAAAGACCCCATGAAGCCCCACTCATGCCCCATGTTTCCCCGGGGGGGGGGGGTGGGGGTTCACAGTGACAGGTGCATAATGAAAGGCTTTCAGTTGACTATGCAGGACCTCTGACTCTGAAGATCGGAACAACACGAAGACCAGCCTACTGCAAGGCTTATGTAGCCTTCTTTGTATGTCTAGCAACCGAATCCTGTCATATTGAATTAGTGTCGAATCACGGAAGTAGGCCGTGGGAAGTGTGATGTTAAACTCACGGTGATAAACATGTACAAGTACAAGGAAGGATTACGTTTTTGCAAAGCTTGGCCTTGTAGTACTTATATTTGAACAGACTTAACTGATTAGAGTCTAAGTTTCTACCCCATATAAACCATGTGAGCTTAGCCCTACTGATGGAAATGGGCCCACATTTTCGCAATCCATTTTCCCCACCATGAATGCGTTACTCTTTTGCTAATCTGATGCCGCGAGCTTTCTTCCTTGTTTGGCGAGATGTCAAAACAACTAATTGTAAATCTTGTTCGGAACGACTGTGAAAGAAACTAAACGCGCAGAATACCTGATCTACAAAGACCCAATATTTAAGTATGAAAAGTTTATCTCGCGATTTTTTTTCGGCGAAACAAAGGTCAAGGTCTTGCGATCAGCCAAAGAAAAATGGCGAGGGCTTTAGGATACAGTAAAAAAGTTTACAATGTAAAATGTAGAATTTAGGGTGACTAAGGACAGAGTTTAAAACATTACAATTTACTTTCTTTTCTTGTTAACCAGTCTTCTTAATTTTATATATATCACATTTTTCATCCGTCACTTCTGAAGATGTATGTTGGAGCATACGAAACGTCAAGTCAAAAGTAAAAATGCGCTTTATCATTATGTTTGTAGCCGCTGTTTGTTTTATGTTTTTGATTAAGTTGAAATGGCCAAAGAGCAAGAATATTTAAGAATGTGTTAGTTTGCTACGGTTCAAAAGTGCACCGCACTAACGTCCACGGTCGTACCCTCTCCTCCCTAAATGTCCAGTTGACGTCAAGCGGGGACAAATAAAATATGTCGACGGCCCCTTTAAGTGCCACTACGATGATAATTTTGCATATCCTTTTTTCTTTAGATTTTGAAAATAGACGTACTAAATAGGTATCATGCCAATTTTTATCTCAAAATTCCTACGGGAAGTATGATTATCGTGACGTAGTTTTTCCGTTTTTGCTGTCCGCCATTACTCGAACGGCAAATGACCCTGAGCGAGGAAAAGGGTTGGGTCTAGCTGGATCGCCTGGGGTCTGACGTCATACGCGCAAACGGTCAAAATAAACGCCGCTAATTTCCCACTCCAGCTATGAGATGTGAGAGATCGCCGAGTTGCTGTTTGCTGATATTATATACATTACTCCTTGATAGACTTGTTCGCTTTGTCAAACGCCACGAAGCGATGCGCGTATGACGTCACGAGCCAAGTCTTGCGTGAAGACCGCTTACAAAATAATCGCAGGCTTCTCCAATGCCGAGTAATGGCGGACAGATTTTTAGCGGTTTTTGGCTGGCTATTTCCCGACTTATCTCGCTTCTTTCGTTCCAAATTTAAATGCATTGTATTATTTTGAACATATTGACTTAACTGACGTTGAAAAAATCCGAAAAGAAAACCAAAAATTTTCGCGTAGTGGCACTTTAATTATGGATCGTTTTCACTGTCACACAACAAAAAAATCGAAACCGTTCCATGAAATGAGCCAAAAACTTGGAATGTTGTAGGAGACAAATTCATAAATCACGTCACCAATTCTCAGGTCTGTGCGCTTCAGCGTTTTTGAGTTATTTGTCGAAGCGTTTCACGCAACTTTATAGAGTTTATAACCCTGGAAACTCAAGTTCATCGCCTCGTTCTCGCCCTTTGCCGCTGTACTGGGTTCCAATAGGAGTATTGCGTGACAAGTTATATTTTATATATGGCGTGACAAGTTTTATACTTTCAAACACATTTTATATACAGCGTAACAAGTTTTATATTTTGTAGCAAGTTTTATGTATAAAGCTAAGATGTTTTATTTAAAGAGCACTAAGTTTTATATACGACAAGAAGTATTTTTGATACAAACAGCATTCCATAGCTAGAAGCGATTATTCTCAGTGGTTCACCAAGTCTGCGCATTTCAACCGTTGAAATTTCAGGGGCGTTATCTTCCAATTTATTTTTAACAGGGACGGATTCGAGAGGTCAAGATATCTCCAAAGCCATTGTCAGCACGACTCCCTTTACCTCCGGTCCACCTCGCGTGAATTCCTCGCATATCTCTCGCGCGGTTCTCTCGCACCTTTCACGCTTTTAAGAGCGGATGCCCCGCGCGAAAATGGTCTGAAGGTTAATGTCATAAAAAAGGTTGCTGTTATTCATCGTGGTGAAGTACAATAATAATAAAGTACTCTCGTTTGTCTCACGATGTGGTGACTTGTGATGTAGATCGCGACGTTTCGACTGCATACTGCTGGTCTGTTACGAGACGCCTCATCACCAACATGTACAGGAAGCCTACGCACACTGATCAGTACGTAGCGTATGATTCCCACCACCCCCAATCAGTAAAACGCGGTATTGTGCAGAGTTTCGAAGCAAGCAACCGTGGACAATTTTCCTGTCGGTGTACGTTGGATCAGTGGCTTGATCTGATCGGCGTTATTTCAAGTTGAGAAACTAAATATTTTAAGCAAAAGCCGATACAACGTAGATTTGATTTTAGTGATGTACTATATTTCGGCTGGCCAAACCAGCCTTCTTCAGGTACAATGAGAGTTTGCATTGAATTGCTTCTATGTACATATATATATATATAGTAAATGGATGTTGACGTAATACTGGAAAAAATGTGATAAAACATGGCAGTTACAAAGATTTTGAATTCAAATACTAAGAGTCACGGAAAAATAACGGAAATCACTCAAAATAATAAACTGAAATCTAATACGTTTCTTCGCGGATATTAAGACCGTTGGGATCAATTGTCCTGCCTTTTAAAATTAAAAAAGCTTCCCTGGCCTTACGGATCGAGTCTCTGTCAGAAAATATTTTTTCGATAGGGATTAATTGCATGTCCTTGGAGATGTTGTGGGGAGAGGAGAGGAAATGTTCTGCGACTGTAGTAGGTTTGGATTTGGTGTTAGCGTTATCTAAAGTGCGGCGGTGTTCATTAAAACGGTCTTTTAAACGTCGTTTAGTTTCTCCTATGTACTGTAGATGGCATCTGTTGCATTTAATCATGTAGATAAGGTTTTTAGTTTCGCAAGTTATGTGGAAATTAATGGAGCGCGTTTCGCCAGTAGAGCAGAATTTGTAGTTGGTTAGTCCGTGGAAAATGTAAGGACAGGTAGCGCAGTTTTTGCCACAGCGAAAAGAACCGGAAGGAAGTGTGGAATTAGAATGAGTTACATTGGGGGACAGTTTAGCTGTAACCAGCAGGTCTCGAAGGTTAGGGGAGCGCCTGAAAGCCATGAAGGCCTGAACGCCTGAAGGCCGTTTCAGAGCACGCTAACAACACCGGACACAACCCGCTTTGGAATGAAGTAAAGTTTATTGATCGTGATCCTCATTGGTACATACGCAGGGTCAAAGAGGCGATTCACATAAGACTTCACCCTAACAACATCAACAGGGATAGTGGAATAGAAATTCCGGAAGCATGGATGCCCACGATCAAGAAACACAACAACAGGAGAACCGTATGACACCGGACCACCGAAGGAACAACACACCGAAACGGCGAAGATTGAAATGCACCAATCACAGCTGCTGAAAACCACCAACCAATCACAGCGGAGCATCCTGACAAAAGGTGACGCTTAACCAGTCGACCTCATCGCCTGATGATGACTAGGAGTATGTAGTCGCGATCTACGTCACAAGTGACCACATAGTGAGACAAACGACAATACTTTATTATTATGGTCTGAAGGTGTTTTCGTTCAGTTAGACAGCGAGTTACCTTGCGAGACTATAATTTCTGACCCTTGGGTAAAAGAAAAGGCAAACAAGGAGTCCGCTACTAGATTGTGGATGAAGCCTCAGGCATGCATCCTAAAACGCTAGTCTAAAACGTGTTCATATACATTTTTCTCGTGGTTTATCGTTGTGAATTATTTCAGCAAAATAGTGGGGAATTACTATGAAACAAAAGCAATCTGGGAGTATACTATTGAGTACTGCGAGTAGCCTAGCAGTCGATGTGGACCTTGGGGATGTCCAGGAAAGTTCCGCACGGTCCACCCGGAAGTTCACTCTCTTATCCTCCCTTCCCGCCCTTCCACGTTCCGATTAGGACTGGTACCTTGGTACGATTTGCATCTCATTTACGCTTTCACCGTCTCGCAGCCACATCCCGTACTTGGCTTTCCTAGTGAATGCAGTGAAGATAACCGAGAAAGACTTCGATTATCGCAAGGTAAGGCAACCTTTATCAAGAGCTACAGTTTAGTTATGCTGTGTGCCTGAGCCGTATCGAAGCAGCAAAATGGCAAATGACAATAATTTCAGCCCTGATGGCCCCCAACTGTACGCTAAACGGATACTGTGTTAGGCTACATAGCTTTATGTCTACCGGGAGAAGTGGTCTTCCATATTGCCAGATGGTTGCCTATCAGGGCACGCATCAACTTCATGGTACTTCTCCTCACGTTTAGGGCGTTACAAGGCCTTGCGCCTCAGTATCTACAGTCCTTAATAATTGTCAAGTCGTCATGCTATAATCTCGATATAATCTCAGGATTCTAATACTTTACTCCTAGCTATGCCATCAGTGAAATCGAAGGCCACGCTAGGAGATCGCTAATTATTTATCAATTAGTTTTTACCATATTGTATATATTTTTTAATGTGTTAATAGTCCTTGCCATATTTTTAGCTAGATATTTATCGATTATTTCTCGTATTTATAACTTAAGAATTCGCATCTGATCATAGTCATGTTAAGATGCGCACAAGAAATGAATAAATTATTATGAATAAATTATTAGATGTATTTGGTAAAAATGAATCCACAAAACGTGACATGTTAAACGTGTATTATGTGGGGAAAATAAAGCACAAGCGGTTAACCTGCGAAATAATAAATAATGTGTAACACAGATTACAAGTCCCTTTTTTTTCAGTGCAAGCTGTATAAAAATACAGATGTGAATTCCGGATTAGTTCGAGAAAAATCTCCAGTTTGCTATTTGCAAATGAAACAGCAAACAGTTTATATTCTAATTCCTTGCCCCGCTCAACCAAATATAAAACATTTATCATGTAATACGCTGTAAGAAATGTTCTGATTGCGTGACGTGTTGTTTTTACAGCTTTGAGAAATCGTTACTCTTATTTTTTCATGTTGCTAAGTGATTTAACTATCGAATTTCGAATCATGTGAATTTTTGAAGCACGTACGTCGGGAGCGAGTGATCTGTTCGGTTGATTGTTAGACATTCTAGGGTTTTATAGGTATTAAATATGTTTTTTCTACAACGCGAGTCTTCAGTGTCACAGGGAATTTGGGCCAGCAATTAGATTCCCCACACTGAAAGGTGGCGACCCTGCCAGGACGAACTAGGACTTAACAGGATCACAAGGTTATTTCTTCGTACTAAAATCAACACACGTTGCAGTGAGTGGAAAATTATTGTTCACTTCAGCATGGCTCAAACGGAGGACAAATTTAGGAAACAGCTGGAAGTAGCGAAGTTAAAACTTGACGAAATCGAGGAAATTTTAGCGAGTGGAAATGCAGAGGATATTTCTGGGGCGTACGAACAAATTGGGGAATTGATTAAACGTTTGGAAAAATCAAAGGATGCGACCGCCGATTACTTGATGGAGACGGACAAAGACTTGGAGTGCATTAAACAATGGACAATGGATCACAAAGAGGACATTTCACCATTCAGAAAAGTACGCGCCCAAATAAAGGGTAAAATGGAGGAAATCGCACGTAAAGAAACAGAATTGGAACTTGAGAAGAAATTGTATATTCAACACAAGGTGAACGAAGAGCAGACGAAGCTCAAATTGCATCAACAAAAGGAGATTGAGGAGGCTATTTTTCTTCAAAACCAAAGAGAAGAAGAGTGGTACAGAAAAAAGCTGGAATTTGAAAAGGAAATTACAGAAAGTCAGTTACAACGTATGGAAGAAGCGAAAGCCGGGAAAAACACAACTGCGCCGCAATCAGTGAAATTACAGAAATACACAATAACGCCCTTTTCCGGAGATTACAAAGATTGGTTGCGGTTCTGGAATCAATTTACGGTCGAAGTGGATGGCTCCGCGATTTCAGAAATAAGTAAGTTCAATTATCTTCTGGAGCTAGTAAAAGGCAAGCCAAAAGAAGACATCCTCGGGCTGCCGCACACAGAGGATGGATACGGCGAAGCGAAGCGGATTTTAGAGGAAACATATGGAGAGGATATCAAAGTCCACAAGGCGCTCATAAAAGAGATGGAGGAACTTCCGGTCATATTTAACATTCACAAGATCGCGATCATTCACGATTTCTATAACAGGCTCTCAAGAGTAGTACGCACCCTTAATACAATGAAGAAGCTAGCGTCTGCTCAAAGTATGGTGTATACGCTAATGGATAAGCTGGGTCCGGTGCGAGAAATACTTGTTCAAAGTGATGACGGCTGGGAGGAATGGGGGTTGGAACAACTCGTGGAGAACTTACGGAGGTACGTGGAGAGAAACCCCTTGAAAGACAGCGAACAAAACAAAAGGAAAACGGAAGATTTCAAGCACCGCCCGTGGATAAAAGAAAAGGAAAAGCTGATTTTCGGTAACAATGGGGGAAAGACTGGCCGCAAACCTAATTGCGTGTACTGCAATTCTCCAGAGCATAACAGCCTTAACTGTACGAAAGTGCTTGACATAGCCGCTAGACGAGCTATATTACAAAAGAGTGGATTGTGCTGGAACTGCACTAGTGGAGGTCATGGCGTGACGCAATGCAAATCAAGAGGATGCAAAAACTGTAACAGGAAACATCACACCTCCATATGCGACCAAGAAAAATCTACACTTGATCAATTTCATAATCCAAGAGTTGAGAAAAGTATGAGTGCGCTAATGAACCACGCGAGTACACTTCACCCGACAGTACTAGCAAAAATTGGGGAAGAGGAAGTGCGTGTGATGTTTGATTCGGGCGCCGGGAGTTCCTACTTGTGCACAGATGTGATAACCAAACTTAACTTGAAACCTGCGAGGAAAGAGCAACGCTGCATAGAACAGATGTATGGGACTATGCGGAAAATCGTAGAAGTATACTGTGTTACCGTACATTCACTTACTGTAGAAGGGTTTTCAATTGACGTCGAATGTATTAACGCCGAAAAACACGTACTGACACACCTGCCTAATCCAAACATCAAGGCCCTAAAGAAACAGTGCGGCAGATTCAGGAGATTAACCTTTAGTGAGGAAGCGACAAGAAGCGACACTCTGCCAGTCCATATCATTCTGGGAGCAGCAGATTACCAGCGGGTTCGTACTACAGAACCATTGATCCTTGGGGTGGATCCTAATAAAGATCCAGGCGCGGAATTCACTATGCTTGGTTGGACTGTCTATGGACGTCGACCGGTGACAGAAAGTGTCACAGCAGAGAAGCAATTCCTCCTCACAACCGGTCAAGAAGAGTTCGAGAAGCTGTGTTCGCTGGACGTTTTAGGGCTCAAAGATACAAGGTCAACAAAGAACAAGAGCATCCACGAAGATTTTCTGTGGGGAATCTAATTGCTGGCCCAAATTCCCTGTGACACTGAAGACTCGCGTTGTAGAAAAAACATATTTAATACCTATAAAACCCTAGAATGTCTAACAATCAACCGAACAGATCACTCGCTCCCGACGTACGTGCTTCAAAAATCACATGATTCGAAATTCGATAGTTAAATCACTTAGCAACATGAAAAAATAAGAGTAACGATTTCTCAAAGCTGTAAAAACAACACGTCACGCAATCAGAACATTTCTTACACACTCCCCCTATTAAAGTTCGATGTAACTTTAATATAGCTAGTTATTGGTGCTCGATCGATCTCAGTGTTCATTGTATCCTCTAAATGAGAAAGAATAATTGCGAAATAAAACGATAACTCGTTCGATTAAATGCATAAAATAGTTCCGATATTGAGTCAATTAGCGTGACGAACTGTCACGCAATGTTCTTCGCAACTTCAATCACTAGTTCGGCGCCGGTACTTCAGTCCTCCTCGTTCTCGTTCGCCATTATTCCTACCAAACGATCCGCTGCTGTGCGCCTTGCTTCTCGCCTCACCCTGACCGCCGGTAGCCGCTGTTGAACATCGCCGCTCGGTCCGGCGTTACCATCAGCGGGACTGGAGTCATCACCTACGCCACCGATTTCCAAATCGCAAACCAACTGTTGAGGTCTCTCGATGATGTACCCGCTGCCAGTTAGGATCTTGTATCCTCTGGTGACTCCATCCTTTCCAACGATTGGGTTAGTGATACGGCCAACTTTCCAGTTTGCTTTGTTCTTCGTCGTGTCTTTTATCAGTACCAGTGAGCCCTTTTTCAGATAAGTCGTATCATGTCGCGCTTCGGTCCGAGAGTTAAAACGCTCCTGCAAGGCGTGCAGGTACTCATTTAGCCAACGTTTACGGACGTTATCTCGGCATGTCTTCAAATATCTTAGTCGCCTGGTCATCTCTTCCCTGTCGCTCACTTCATCGCGATTTTCTTCAAGGTAAGGTGCTGGTTGCCCACGCAACAGTAGATTTGGTGTGATTACCGGTGTTTCAAATTCTTCTCCCATGTAGCAAAGGGGTCGGTTGTTCAGGAATGATTCCACATCTAACAAAACCTCCTCAAGCTCTTCAAATCTCAACAACGCTCGACCAATTGCTTTAGAAAGAGCGTTCTTCATGATGCCAATCAACCTCTCGAAGAATCCACCCCACCACGGCGCGCGGGACATGTTAAATTTCCATCCGATCTCCTTTGTGGCTAGATAGTTAAAAAGGTTCTCGTCTTTCTGTAGGGTCGATAGCCACTTTTTCATTGCTTGGAAGGTTTTGGCGTTGTCACTGACTATCAGATCTGGCGCGCCTCGTCGCACAACAAACTCCTTTAAGCCTCGTTTGAACTCTTCGGCTGTCATGTCTTTACAAAGCTTCAAGTGCACCGCCCTTGTACTTGCACATGTGAAGAGTGCAACGTAAGCCTTTCCAGTCCCGCTTCCAGATCTGTACAGGAGTGGCCCAGCAAAGTCTACCCCAGTGACGTTAAACGGTTCGGTGAATTCTGTTCTGAACTTCGGTAAGGCTGAGGTGGGTGGAGCATTTAGGACTGTCACGCGGTATTTCTTGCAATAGTTACAGTCACGTCGAACGCTCTTAACCATGGATCTCAGTCTTGGAACCCAATACCTCTGTCGCACATTGTTCATGGTTGCCGCCACTCCCCCATGCAAGGTTTGTACATGGCAGTGTTCGATGATGCGACGTGCTAACGCTGATTCTCTCGGAATGAAGATAGGAGTATAGCCTTGGATTCTTTCGTTGCACCTAAATAATCCATCTTCATCTTTGGCCAGTCTGAGGTCAGTTTTCATGTTACATGTTTCTTGTGTGATCTGAATCCATTTTTTCTCTGCTTCCCCAATTTCAGAGTTGGTGATTGGTCCAACCCGTATAGATTTCTTGCAGCCATCTATGAATCGATTCACGTATGCCGCTATGCGCAGTAACTTCCAGTAAGGGAACTTGTTTAACAGGCCTTCTGCCCAGTCCTTGACGGCTCCATGCGCTTTGTCCTCAGTCAGTAGCAACATTTCTTTCTTGTGTCTCTCCGCTTTAGCCTCATCCGTTTCCAAGATGGCTGGTTGCTCAGGTCTTGCGGACTCATCCGATAGCCAGCTTGGTCCCTTTAGCCAAAACTCTTTGAGCTTGTTCGACTCTGATCCTCGTGTACCAAGGTCACTGGGATTCTCCGTTGTAGGAACGTACCTCCAAGTTCCTGACTCTGTAAACTCGCCAATTATCTTCACTCGATTGCGTACGAAAGTTGTCCATTCTCCACGATTCGCCAGCCAACAGAGTACTGTAATGCTGTCTACCCAGTTATGGTAGGCTGTAATGGGAAAGGACGCCAATGCTCGGCTTACGTTGTTTTCAAGTTTCGCCAACGTGTGTGCGGCAACCAACTCCAGACGCGGGATGCTCATTTCCTTTGGTGCAACTCTTGATTTGGCTGCAAGTAAGTTCTGGTCTACTGGTGTCGAGTCTTGATATGACACAATGTACAAGGCAGCACAAACAGCAACTTTGCTCGCATCCGCAAAACCATGAATCTCAAAGTGGGTTCGATTATGCTTGAAAACACAGCGTGGTACGGTCAAGGTTGGCGCTTTTTGCAGGCGGTTAGTCCACGATCTCCATTCTCTTTGAATCTCGGCAGGTACTTCAGTGTCCCAATGTAATTTCAGAAGGCATATTTGACTAAAAATGAGCTTGGCAGTGATAGTGACTGGAGAGCTCCATCCCAGTACGTCATAAATGCTGTTAATGGCTGAGATCATTTTCCTCTTTGTTAGAGGCTTGTCCGCCTTTAAGCACGTTTTGAAGTCGATACTCAGCGTGTCGTGCGCCTTGTCCCACAGTGTGCCCAAGATTTTAGTTTCTCTGTTTCCTCTGTTTCCCACCAGACTCTTGGCGTACGTCTCTTCTCCTTCTGTCACTTTCTCAACTGAATTTAATTGTTCCACGTTACTGTGCCATTTGTGTAGGGTAAAACCGCCCTCTGACATTATATTGGAAGCCTCTTCTTTAAATGTAGCCGCGTCTTCTTCCACATCGCCTCCCCCCTGAATGTCATCAACATAGGTGTCTTCTAAAAGCGCCTGCGCTGTGGCCTTGAACGTTTCGTTGTAACCCTTAATGTGCTTCTGTAGAGTCGCCCCAA
>JALIRR010000759.1:47500-92500 GCA_023091755.1 Montipora sp. Colony 1 RG-2022 | reverse complement strand
ATTCCTGCAGGTAAATCATCTACTCATGTTTGCAATGATAGTAACCTAACATACTTAAATTACCGGTATAATAAATGGCTGCAGCCTCAAAGAGACATTTGCACGCAGCCAATCTTTGTGTCAGTGTCAGTTATTTGGGGAAAGGGCAGATATATCCAGAAATGCAGGTAATTAGATGCATGACTATTTAGATAAGGGTAATGAAGTGTGCCCAAGCTCTTCTCCCCAACTTCAACATCCCTCTTACCTGGGAATACAGACAATTATTTACCTTATTTAGTGTCCCCTAAACTGCAGCCCAACCCACTAACCCGTACATTATTGCTAGAAATAGGTAGCAAATGCGTAGACTAAAGGGACACTACATGTTGGATATAGAATTTTGGGGTTGCATCTAATTATGTGCACACTCCTGTATACTACTGTACCCTTGTGTAACCCTATCTA
This sequence comes from Montipora sp. Colony 1 RG-2022, assembly GCA_023091755.1. Lineage (NCBI taxonomy): Eukaryota > Metazoa > Cnidaria > Anthozoa > Scleractinia > Acroporidae > Montipora > Montipora sp. Colony 1 RG-2022. Next base: position 92,053 of record JALIRR010000759.1, on the reverse strand, counting down.
CCAATACATAAGCTTAGGAGCCCATGACTAGGAGTGAACAACTGCCCTACATTTCTGTCATGGCATTATAAAGACAGACCGTTTTATTTTTACATCAAATTCCCCACGAATGAGACTCCCTCAGGAGCCTGATGACCAATCACAAGAAATTAACTAAAACTGACTTTGTTTTTAGGAAAATGTTAGTCTAAAAATAGATTATTCCATTAAAATACTGTGACACAGGCATAGATGACAGGCGTTCATTCCTAGTCATGGGTCGATATAGCTTTTAGTTGACCGATACCTCGCCGACACTTCACCGATAGTTGGTCGATACTTGACTGATGTTTCGGTCAGTAATTGGTCGACACTCGGTCGATGGTTGGTCGACGCTTGGCCGATAGTCAGACGATAGCCGTTCGATGTATCAGGGATGTATCGGTCGATAGTCGCTCGATATATCATTGGTCGAGATCATTTGTCAATCGGTACAGTTTTTAGTCCGTTACCAAAAATAGCAGAAAAATTACTGAAATATGGAACGATTTTAGCGGTCCGAGTAATTTAACCCATCGACACTTAGAGATTCTTGAAAAATAAGCATTTTTGGACATTTTCTATTCAAACTGTAACGTCTTTTTTAACCGTAGTCATTCCTCGTAAAGCCCTGATGAAGAAAAGGCAGAGACTTTCGAAATATTGGCCTTTTTCAATATATTTTTTCACCGTTGTATCAGCCTTGCTCTTTTTAGCTTTCCACCTAGTATAGCCCACAAAAGAGGTAGATCTTTAAAAAGACATGCTCGTAAGAGCCAAATTATGAGAGGTACATATCCCATCACATCTATCACGTACGTAGGGAGTCCGTACAGGCCTGTCTTCATCATTTTTATTCCGTCAGTCCGTCAGTTGACCGATATACCACCGACATATGACCGATACTCGGTCGAACTGCGTCTACGAAATATCGGCCTATAATCTGTTGCTTCTCGACCGAGTCTCGTGTCTTGCCGTGACTTTAACATCTTCAGTTCCCGCTGCCTGCACCCATCTGATCTTGTAGCTCAGTCGGTAGAGCAGCGGTGATCTAACCCGAAGGTCGTGGGCTCAATTCCCACCCAGGTCAGAGTTTTTCTCTGTCTTTGTGTGGGCTCATTCCCATTAGAGCTAACGCTCATATGGGGTAGAAAACTAGCACTTCACATTACACTCATATCAGTGAAGTCTTGCTCTCTCGACCGATATAGCGGTGGAGATAGGTTCAGGTTTCAGGTTTTATTATGTATTTTGCATATATATCGGTCGACACTACAGTAAACGTGGCACCAGGATCAACAACTCTTTCACTGAAGCATCGATTTTAGCCTCTGTCAATTACGGTCGAAAATGGCTCTTGTTGGCCATTTTTTTTCTCTGAGCTGCAAAAATGTTTTCAGCTCCCTTTTTTGCTGACGCGTTCCTTGACCATATTAGGTAGAGCAGGTATATTTAACAATTATTCTATGAGCGCGCGTTGGATATGAGATGATAGATAGTCAACGAGGAAGTGAAGCTATGATCTTCGCAGTTATGAGCACAATATTTGTAATTGCGTAGAGAAGCCTGAAAAATTCAGGACTTCAACGGGGTTTGAACCCGTGACCTCGCGATGGGTGCGACGCCCTAACTAACTGAGCTAACCATCATGGTATAATGACTCATAACCCATGATGGCTTAGCCAATCAAAACTCTCGAATTGCATTATCCAATGATCCAGTTTTTAATAAGAACTGATAGCCTGTGTCCGTCGAGCCAATAAAAATGCTGGAATTCTAATATTCTCAGTTCAATTTTTTAGTATTCATAAATACCCTTATTTACCCTTTTAAATACTTGCATACCACTGAACAGCCTTGCGTGCCCCTATATATCGCTATTTATAATCCAAATATTTTTGCTCGCACGCGATTGATCTAAACGCGTTATGAGACAGAATATTCTCCAACTAAAACTGGCAGATATTAAATTTTCAACCTTGGATATTGCATTTCTCGTGTTCTAATTGGTTCACTCAGTCTCGGTTATTAGCTCATATACCTTAGTTTGACTTTATATGATAAATGATTGAGCTAAGCGTTTCCAAGCTAAGAGTTTTTTCACCGGAAAGCGAAATTTCTCTCTGAATAAAGCAAAAAAAAGGTTTTTGTGGAAAGTCTGGATCAATTCCGACGTTTAGAAGCGTGACGCGAAAAGGTAAGAAATGTTTTTGTGACGAGCCTGGGTCTGTCTGACCACAAGGTGTTACACAACATCGCATCGGTTCTCATCAAGTGTTTTCGATTTCGCTCGGATTTGCCCGTTTGTTCGCTCAAATTTCGTACTTTCTAAACTTTTGGAGTTAAAAGGAATTTTAACAAAATAATTTTTGGATATGAGACTGGTTATAGAGGTTTTGCATGGCAGGAACAATGAAAATGTTTTGCATTAGAAAGAACACTTGTTCCCATAGGAAAAAGAATATAGTGTTCCTGCCATGCATCATGGCTACCGTGCAAAACCTCTATAGGCAACTCGGCGCCACTCGTCTCGTTGGCTATTCACCATTTTATATCCAACAAAGGCGAATGGAATAATTTTAAATAATGCCCATTTTCCCAACAAATCCTAACCCTCTAGAACCTCCCGTAAGCGTCCACCGAAAATTCAAGCATAGGTGATCACGAGAGGTTAGATCATATTGAATAGTAATTTTGCCTCTGTATGAAAAATACCGGGCATGTGCCGCTGGGACCCTACAACCCTTAGCCTTTACCAGAGCTAGTTCAGCTGAATTTTGCTACCCTATACTAGAGCGAACTCCCACCGATTTCCGTCTAAATCCCTATACTTGACAGTTAATAATATCCATAACTGTTTCATGATAGCTATTTATCAACACTGTTGAGGCTGTGTTGCGTAAACTTAAACTTTGCCGACTCGATTTTTTAATATTTTTGAACGGGAATTTATGGTTTCCTTAGTCTTGATAAAATCTTCAACCGGCTGGTCAGTTTCGTGAAAAATGCTACCCTATTCTAGACCCAAACGGTATGATTTATACTACTCTATCCTAAAGTAAACTGCTTGAAAACCATACCCTTCACAGCGGCACATACCTATATAATCCATATATGGCAGTACCTCCCCCGGGCAAAAAATACTATAATACTGTTTGTTTGCCCCTCCGAAATTTGGACTTTTTCGTTTTCTCTTGGGACTTGCAATGTTTCCAAGAGAAACAAAATTGAGGAGGGACAGACAAATAGCATTTCTAGTACTGGCTAATTATGGTACCTGTAGAGGTTTACCCCATGCGCCAATGCCTATCGAAACCTTCTTTATAACTTTCAGTAGTCCCGAAAGTAATGAAGCTCTCCGAAGTAGTTGTTTAAGTATCATGGTCCGCCGCTGACAGACTACATGATTAGGCTAACGAAACAACGCTCAGGATCAGTGAAAAATTGAATCTTAAATTTTGTCTAACCTTGAGGGGACGCTATACATAAATTAATAAGGATTGGATTGCTAACTTTATATTTGACAGCCCTTTTATATTAGTTGTGATTTACAAGTTGACAAGCATAAAAACACTACAGTCGACGCTTCTTGTATTAACTGGTCATACGATCGCACGAGGTGTTCAAGTGAAAAGTGAGTTCTTGAGAGAACAGGAAATGAATTCTAATTTTCTGTAATTATAAAACATTTAAGGTCGTTTCTTTTACTGCTGATAGAATCCAGTGTATGTGCATTTTTTCTCCTAAAACAGTCAGTTTCCAGAAAAAAATTCGGTACTTCCAATTGACAAATTTCCCTCTGGCACTACTGAGAAATGCAGTAATGTTACAACGCCTTATTATCCAATTCCAACCTATTATCTGCCAAGTGGTCAATTACGGGAGGTTAAAAACGAAAGAAGATTTCAAAACATTAGCTCTAAAAGTGGTCGCGGTCTCTTGCAAGAGGTTCTGCATACAGTGATTTTACTTGGAAACTTTTAGTATTTTGTAAAAGTGGTTGCTTACAAGAGGTTGTCGAAACCAAATGTTCGATAGCCTGCGAACGCAGACGTTCTTCCGGCTGTCGTTTTTGCGTCTGTAGGCTAGAGGTTCGACTGTATTAAAATTAATTTCTCGATAGGTGAAAGGGTCGGCTTTTTGTGACGGAAAAAGAAATAAACCTGCTGGTCGATAAAGCGGTACCACGCTGTAAACGTTCGTTTGATTTCTCTAACCTTGCGAAAAATGTTTAAAGAATAATAAACAAAATAGTCTCCACTTTAAAAAATGTGCTCAAATATGGACGTTATCTGTTCTTCGAATTTCACAGTTTACCTCAAGCCTTGCTCTCGGAAAAGTGTTCGCTTCTCGTATCGAAACAGATAACGTCCGGGGAACAAATATCTGAGCATATTTTCATGCCAAATGGAGGCTATTATTTATGAAGCCTTCTACACTACTTTTTACAAGGGTACACCTGTCATGAATCAGATAATAGAACGATCTCAACAAACCATAAACGAACCAGGTGCTACAAAAAGTCAAAACTTATTATAGGTTATCAACTTGAGTTGTTGGGCAATTTGAATGATTTGAAAGTACACTTCAAAATATAGCGGCACAGAAAACTATAAGCAGTACTGTAAAATACAGTTTGTCTTATTTAAAGACTTGTAATTAAAACATGAAGATATTTGTTCTTGAAATTTCATCACGGGTAGATTTGTGGTGGTAAGACAATGTTGTTTAATGTATACAAAAATTAGGTTTTATCAACGGAGTTGATAATGTAAATTGGCCACCGTACAGAGATTCTAAAAGCTGACGTTTCGAGCGTTAGCCCTTCTTCATAGCGAATCCATTTCCCAGATTCGCTCTGACGAAGGGCATCACAGTATCTTTGATAAATCTTAACTATTTATGTGACATTGAGTTGTCACCGGTCAAACTTGCTTTTCTCATTTTGTTGCTACAGTAATAGGTTCAACACCGACGCATGACAAGATAAATCTTTATGACCACTAACCCTGTGGTTAAGACAATGTTGTTTAATATGTAGTTTTATAAAATAATCAGGATAGTACGAGCACTCTTACTGGTCAATAGCCGTGTTTTATGAAAGTTTTGATTGGTTATGTTTTGCGCGACGCCCGTTTTGATTGGCTGCTAGGAAATATGGGCGTATCAAAAAATCTGTTTCGACGAAAAAGTAAAAAACACCCAGTAATTTCCTTCATTTGTCAAATTATTTTTGAGAAATATTTTATAAAAGCAATAGAGGACTTTATTCCGTGTTTACACAGCTTCACCTAAAAACTCGGGGAGTTGCGAGAATAGGCAACTTTCAAGATAGCGTCATTTGATTACAACTACCAGAATTCAGTTTGATTTTCTTTTCTTATTTTAATTCTGTATTCTCAGTGGGCTAAAAATAACAACAATAAAGCAAGGTGACACACGCTAACACCAACCTTGGTGTGGCCAACACATCACGCATGCGCACGACCATTTCACCCGGTCAACAGTCCATTTCCGAGTTGCTGTTTGCTTCCGTTTCAAAGCGAGTCCTGGTGCACAACCATTCAAATGGAAATGGTTGCGTATTTTCATGCAAATCAAACTCATTATCATTTGAATGATTGAGCATCAAGACTCGTTTTGAACCAGAGGCAAACAGCAACTCGGAAATGGCCTATTAGCAGCCATGGACAGCTGTTTGGAAAGCTGTCCATGGCTGCTAATTGACCGGGTGAAATGGTTGTGCGCATGCGTGATGTGTTGGCCGCACCGGGTTGGTGTTAGCGTGTGTCACCCTGCTTTTATTGTAATAACAATAGCTCTAATTAGCATGCGACAAGCAAAACCTAAAGGATTCTGGTACTTATAGTCAAAATGCGTCATCATGCAAAAGTCCTATTCTCGTCAGATATGCAAACTCTCGATTGCGTCTTAGGTTTACGAAACTGTCTTGAATTCTCCAAAGTCCCCGTGTTACAGTGTGACGCCCCTTGCCGTGGCCACCTAATTTAGTTTTTTACAAATTATCTGCCAGTAAGAGTGTGCCAATGTGATTGACAGTAACGCCTCCTTGCAAAGTTCGTACGTTGTAAGTTGAACACCGTTGTATGGTTCGTTGAGTTGACGTATTTACACGTAGTTATCATCAAGACAGAAGATTCAGGAACCACACGAAATGTGGGGAAGAAAAGTTTTTAAAATGTGTGAATCCACTTTTGACCAGAAATGCACGTAATTCAATAGGCCATTTCCGAGTTCACGTATGCCTCCTCATCAAAACGAGTCTAAGTGCGAAGTTTTTCTTATGAAAATTAGTTTTCATTCCTATTTAAAGTAGAAGTAATTGCCATCACAAAAACTTCGCACTTAGACTCCCTTTGAAGAGGAGGCAGACATGAACTCGGAAATGGCCTATTTGCAATCCCAATGAAAACCCTAAGGATTCGAGAGCGCGTGACGTCACGTTATTTTGAGACAGTTGTAACTGCCGATTCAACTGATCGAGGAAAATGTGCCATAAAAACCTCACATCGCGATATTTCTTTTCGAAAATTCATTTTATGGACAGCCGGTAAATAAAGTTCACTCACCTACATGTACTATTTTCTGCGTTGGCCTGAATGATTTGATGGGTTTTTGGGACGCTTCGATTTCCTCTTCAGATCACGCGTGTCTATTTATATTGTATGTGACGACGCGTGTGATCTGAAGAGGAAATCGAAGCGTCCCAAAAACCCATCCAATCACCCAGGCCAACGCAGAAAATAGTAGGCGAGGGAACATTTTCCTCGATCACTTGAATCGGCCGTTACAACTGTCTCAAAAAAACATGATGTCACCCGCTCTCGCATCCTTAGGTTGTTTGCCTGTTCCCCAATATTCTATATCCAACATGTAGTGTCCCTTTAGTCTACGCATTTGCTACCTATTTCTAGCAATAATGTACGGGTTAGTGGGTTGGGCTGCAGTTTAGGGGACACTAACTGAAGTAAATAATTGTCTTTATTCCCAGGTAAGAGGGATGTTGAAGTTGGGGAGAAGAGCTTGGGCACACTTCATTACCCTTATCTAAATAGTCATGCATCTAATTACCTGCATTTCTGGATATATCTGCCCTTTCCCCAAATAACTGACACTGACACAAACATTGGCTGCGTGCAAATGCCTCTCTGAGGCTACAGCCATTTATTATAATTTAAGTATGTTAGGTTACTATCATTGCAAACATGAGTAGATGATTTACCTGCAGGAATAAAGGCTTGAGGATCTTCTCAACAGGAATATCCTTTAATATTTTGTCCTTAAAGCCTTTCTCTAACAAGTTATTTGTGTACAAGATGTCACATTAACCCATGGACTTCTCAGGCACCCTAGGGCACCCCCAGTTATCTAGCAAAATTGTCTGAGGTTAAACAGAGAAGAAAAGTTGTCTCGAGTCTCACTCCCGGGAGTATGGGTTAATAATTAAAAAAATGATTCATAAAGAGGCAATAACAGAAGTAGTTTACCTATGAAAATGGCTTTGAGGATCTTCTCAATAGAATATCCTTTAATATTTTGTCCTTAAAGCCTTTCCCTAACAACGTATTGGTGTACGACATATGACATTAATAGTAATTATGGCAATGACATAATATGATTCTAGAGATCCTAAGATTTTCAAGTTCCAGACAGAACTCCTTTCATCGGTCCAACTATCAAAATCAAGCTTTTGCCTTGAAAAAAATGGCGAAAGCTAGCATACCTTATTAAAGGAATTTCTAATGCTGCATTAATAGAAACTTTGAAAAAAGTCAAAGTGCAATTTCAATTAATTCTGAAGTAATAACAGCAACCAGATGAACTGGTCACACTAAGAATTCACAACAGTGTTGACAAACAACAAAAACACTGATTACTCAGAATGGCTTAACACCTAAAAGACACAAGGAATTAGCTATAGGCGTTCTACGGGCTGCATGACACCATACCACAAAGCAAATGAGCAGAAGGCAAATTAAGAGACTATTAAGTTAGTACCTTTGATGTACAACTATGTAAAATGTATGATTTCCAAAATCTGATAACTTTTGTCTTCATTTCTGTGACAGCAGCTTGGCTGGACGTATGTCGGATCCAAGAATTCTTTGTCTGCAGATATCCTAGTATTTCTTTAGAGTAGCTGCAACTAGATCAACTGCACAGGTTTTTCAGCTAGTTGACGGTCAAGATATTATAGAAATGATGAGTGAGCATTAAATTTCATGACAAAAAAACTGAACAACACAGAAAAGTAATTGCACAGGGTGCACGTGTCTAAATCCTTCCATGAAAATTATCAATGTCCTCATTTTTTTGTAGTTAGAAGAGTATCCATCAGAGATATTAGGTAATACCAGAAACCCAGAAGGGTTGAAACGTGCAACGCGCGTTCACAGCTTCCGGATATTCAGTGCGAACTGATTGGTTGAATGTTTCATTGCTAAGTACCATATTTGGAAACCCCTCACTCCTGTTGTTCCAAATATGGTACTTAGCAAATTGAATATTCGGAAACTTGTTTCCCAGCACACAAGGGCACAAGGGGCCGTTACACGTTTCAACCCTTATGGGTTTCTGGTGATATTCAATGAGCTCAAATGAATTGATTTCTTTCACTAAAACCTTTCCCCACTCCTTTTCCTCTAAAACTTAGTTCACCCTCACACCACAACCATTTTCTCCTTTCCTGTCCCCGCTGGCTAAGACTAATGAAAAGAAACTGCTGCAAATTATTCTTTTAAGGCAGCCCCTACTTATGTTAATTTCCTCTGTTCGCCCTTCAGTGAAAAAAGTGACAATTAATTATATAAAAAATTAATTTGAGACTGAATTAGACGGTCAAAGTTTTAAACCTGGCGTCGACTTTTAAGTAAAATTTTCGCTGACGTTTCCGCGTGCTGAATTAACAAAACGTTTCATTTACATCGATAATTACTTTTGTTTTCTGGCAAAGTTACAGTGTACACTTACCACGTAATTTCTTTTCCACGCATCGACAAGTGGTCAGTGATTTTCCAAGTCAACTCCACTCAGTCCTATTCAATAACCATTATGAATGTAAGCGGCGTATAAGCTTTTTTAACACTTGAAAAACGTCCCAGAAAACACTCTGCTTAGTTTTGAGGAAACAAATCACCCTAGTGTATTATAAAAGTAGACTTAACGACATTTTGAACGAAAATAGAGAAGAATTAACAAAGAAGAATAAACGACACTTCTTACAGCGGCCATCTTATCCTCTTTTCTCGGGTGTAAGATAGATTCCCGCGCTTTTTTCCCGCTCTTTCGTACTGGGGACAGCTGCCTCGATTCTAAGACAAACGAAGAAGGTTGGGTTGGGTCCCTATTCCCGAAGGGAACCATACAATACGGGAATTATCCCGCATAGCTGGCTTTGTAACCGCGTACGTGATCCAACATGGCGGTGCACCTGAACTGAACTTGTGTGCATGTATTTTTCAAGATTGCCGTTTTTATAATTTTTTCTCTAGTAAATGTTGAGCACATTCCGACGTTGAGACCTCATTATACGACTCTGGAATTGTGAACGTCTCATGGAATTGAGAAAAAATGGTACTATGGCATAGTTTGAAACAGCTGATGCGAAGTTGTCATGGAAATTGTATCAGAAGGAAGGTCAGCTCTCAAACGTAAAAGTGAATACTGCATTAGACTTCCATTTTGGTTATGTGAATAACGGAGTTGATTGTTACTGTCGTTAAATGTTTATCTTCAGTCAGCTTTAGGAAATTGTTCCTCTCTGACATTATCTGTAGCAAATTGATGTCAGTTTTTCATGCGTCTGTCCTGTTATTGACAATGAATTTCGTCATAACATTCTCAAAGCAGCTGTGAATTCACGAGGCGATAGCCGTGTGGATCCGCAGACTACTTTGACAATGTAATGACGAAATTCATTATTAATAACAGGACAGATACATGAAAAATTGACATCAATTTGTTTCTTACAATAGCAAAAAGGCAGAGGAGTCAAAATGAAGGCAAAACAAGAGAAAAACATGAGACAAAAATGCGAGAAACTTCAATCCGACGCAAGCAATATCACGTCAATATCGCATGTAATTGTTAAAGGGCATGGAGTTCCCGGTATTGTGGTCTGGCCTTTCCTCCAGCAACGTGGTTGACTTGGCATAATCTTGTGAATGAACTACTGATCAATGAGACAACATAACAGCGAAAACAGACAGTGGTCAAATTGAAGGTGTCCAAGTGGTGAAACTGGTAAACCTGGGAAACTTCATTGGTGCGAGTTTATTTATTCCCCATTTTATTTTTCTTAACAGCTTGGAATCTATCAGTAGGCCTGGTAGCTGTGATAGTGTTAGAGCAAGCAGGGATACAAAGGTATCTTATTGTCCGTATTAATGCCGTAAAGTAAGGAAGTAAACTCCTTGAGATGTGAACTATGGAGTTGTTCCTCTTTGTTTTGCTCACCCTGTCATTATGACAACCTTATCCCATCTTGGGTGTGTACAAATATAGGCAAGTACAAAAGTTGGACTGAATCAACTTGGATTGTTCACCTCGGATCAAGTGAAAAATGGTTTTGTAAGCCAACACTATTTGACTTTTCTGCCAATTTCACCAAGGTTTGCTTAAAGATTAGGGCTAGGATGATTCTTGAGAGGCAGTAGATGGGTTTTACCACCTGGAGCAAAGCTGTTACAGTACCTCTGCATGAGACAGAGCAGGTTGGACGAGACAAGTCCACGGCCCTATTCTCCCAGAGGAGACATAGGAAATAATTCAAGTCAAAGTATCATTTTTCTTACGTCGACTGAGGTGAGCAATCCAAGTTGATCCAGTCTGACTTTTGTACTAGCCTGAAAAGTACTGCTGTTTGGCATCGCTTGCAAAGATGCACTTGCATTGACAGAGGAAAAGTTTTACCTGTGTCATCAAGCATTTAAGCCAGGAGGGCTTTTTCTGTTCAGTGGGCTAATTTATATCTAGGAGGTTTAGAGATTATATAAGAGACTAGGATATTCCTCCTACATCCAAAGGACTCCTGGATATCCTCAAGATTTTATATAATATGATAAATTTGTTTAAGTTGTAGAATAGATCCTCTCTTTGACATGCTTTGATGACCACCCTTGGCACAGCAAAAGGTGATTGGTCAAGGAATGAGAGCTAATGACTAGCACTAAAATTGACCTGAACTGTCAGGAATAAAATCATAATCAACTCAATTTGTTACCTCTGCCAGAAACATGGACAAACCATGGGATTCCTAGAAGAACTTCCACCAGAGGGTAATGATGTATTATCCATAGTATTTAATCAGTTCAACTTTCTGAAATCATTATAATAGTAAGATATGAAGTATCGAGTCATTATTTATTTTCCTTACTTCATTTTTTTTCTTGTTGTACTGCACTTTAAAGCACCTTTTTTATTTTATCTAAGTGTTTACAAGTAAGTTTACAGTTAATAAGACGTGACTGTGTACTTAAGGCACAAAACTAATAATACAAGTTATTGATGCAGCTTGAATTATGCATGTAACATTCATGTGACTTCCAGTATTCATATATAGTCACAAAACTGTTTTTATTTCATACATAGTTGTCTCGCTAAGCTTCGATGAAGATGTTGAGTCGGAGGATGATTTGGTGGGTGGAGACAATGGTCTTAAATATTTACTTTATTCTTCAGAGGTAGAAAATGTTCTTACAATCTTATTTTGTCCAGACAGGTTTACCTTCAGTTTATTGAGGTAGAGTGCTTGTAAAACTAGCTTGATAGATGGCTTCCACTGTAAAAAAAGGAATTTACATTTTTGTTACATGTAAATCATAAGGCAATGCTTTGAGGTTGCTGCTTGCCAATGTTGAAGCCCATTTCTTGGCAACTTCTTTGGCAAATTATTACTCCATTACAGTGACTCTTTTAATTTCATATCTCCAGACCCATTCATTATTTATATCATTATCTCTCCTTGATTGTAATAGATCATATCTCCTGTGGAAAATGATGTCATTATTGAAGATATTTATGAGGGAAGCACGGCAACACAAAGGAGTGTTGACGACGAAGATATGTAGGTGAAGGTGTTAATTTGTCGCAAGAAAGCCCATCTCAGAAAAGTGGTGATGTGGTTAAACACACTTTATCTGAAGATGAATGTTGCGTTGAGGCAGAGATTGACCCTAAAATAAAGAAAGGATTGGAGAAAATACGGAAACTGGATGCCATTTTAGCAGAGAAGCTAAAGGTAAATGTTTAAGAGTTGTTAGTAGGCTTCAGGATCTAGTTGGTTTTCTTTTCATTTTTTTAAGCATTAAAGGCAGAATAAAAAAAGCAGATACGCGTGAAATAGCTATCCGAGGATTAAAGTCCCTATGACGCTAATTTTTTGCCTTTGGTTTAACTTTTCATTTCAAATATCTATAGTATCTGGAGTGTAGTACTTCCAAAAAATTTCCCCTGTAGTGTATCCAGGCTTGTGTTTTAGTGGGCGTTTGATTTATATGCAAAACATTTTGGCTGAGCCAGTTGGGCACTCATAACTAATGATGTCAAAGAAGTAACTTGATTGCATCTCTTCAGAAAGAAATGTGCAAAAGAGCAAGAGTAGAAGTCTTGCCGAAAATCTAGAGCTTTTCGTTAATTTATAGAAATGTCGGACAATAGGTACCCTTCAGATGCAGCGAATGTTTTGACTATTCAGAATGGAATCACATTCTGGACTTCAGACACTATAAATATTAAAACGAAAAGTTAAAAAACGCTGAAAAAAATAAGCGTCAGTGGGACTTTTTAAAATCCCTGTCTCTTTTTAAAGTCACAAACGAACTTAAAAGTTCTCTTGTGATTTAGAAAACACTCCAGGTAATACTTCACTCCATCATGACTTCATAAATCTCAGACTAAGTGTTTCTGAAAATATTTTCACCTAGACTGTTCATTGGGAAAACCTGTTCTTACTTCATCCCTTCTTTAACTTGTCACCTTTGCAATATAATAATATTAATTTTTTTCCTCTTGTAACAGAAAGAAAAAGATGTTAAAACTTTCAGAAAGCAGCTGGAAAAGAGATGGAGAGAAGAAATCAGCCAACTGGACCAGATTAGAGAAAAGGAGGGACATGGAAAAATTGAACTGAGTGTTGGACATGCACTGGCTCTTGGTCCACCAACTGACAACGACCAACCAGGTTTGATAGTGATGATGATAATGGTGGTTGTGATGATGATACATCTTTAAAATATTATTAATTCCATCCTGACAATTTGTAAAATTATGTTTTAGATGAAAGCGTGTCAGTGCCAGTCACACCTGTGTTTGCGACTCAACCTGGTCTTGTCCACAGTGAGCGTGATAACATCCTGTCTCCTTCAGGAAGAGGTACAACTTTACTGGCTACAGCTGTTTGATTCATTGACACTGGTTTCAATAAGTATTGACAGCCAACCAAAAGTGTTGACTACTTCAATCAGAGAAGTCGGCTACTTTTCCCGAGTTGATGTATTGAAGACATATTATTTCAAACTTAAAGGGGCTATGCCACATTATTTTGGGGTGTTTAGGGGAAATCTTTAGTTAATCACGAGTTAAAACAAACCTTTATCCAGGTGATTTGTCATAAACTTGAAAAAGGTTGGACCGACTTTTTTCAAGATTACCCAAATGCAGTCTGTCTTAATCGTGTCCATTTGTGTCCATCCGTTCTTCTCTTTCCTTTTGCTGTTACAGTAGTTGTTTTATGTTGTTCAACAGTTTTTAAGTGGTTACAGCAATGTTTCATTGTACCTTTTCAGTTGGGCATTTTGGGTGTCATGAAATTACATCATTTTGCGTGACAAAGCCCCTTTAACCCTTTCACCCCCGTGGGGTTCCCCATTGACAAGTAAAATCGTCTGGCGTTAGACAGAGTAAAATCTATAAGTGGCACTCTTGGGAGTGAAAGGGTTAATGGGGACATAGTTTTTGAGTGAATCTAGCTGTTGTTAACCCTTTCACCCCCGTGGGGTTCCCCATTGACGAGTAAAATCTATAAGTGGCACTCTTGGGAGTGAAAGGGTTAAGATTGAAATTCATTTTGACAATGACAGCACTTGGTTGCTCTGCTCAATCTAGCTGCCAATAGACCCATCTCCAAAATGGTGGCAACAGATTTGATTGAGTTAAAATTGAACTGAATGAAAAACTGATACCAGAAATAGAAAGAGCACCTTTACTTTAGTAACCCCCAATCATACAAACGTCTTATGTTTTCTCAGATGATAGGTGTAATATCAGCTGAGAAAATATAAGACGTTTATATGATTGGGGGTTACTAAAGTAAAATAACTCTTTCTATTTCTGGTATCAGTTTTTAATTTTAACTTATTTGAATTTTCATCCGCCATTTTGAGAAGGGCCTTTATAGTGTGAATACTGCACTTTTGTGATGCTCACGACCAGAAAAACCTGAAGATTTCTCAAAGTTTATTCACTTGTGATTGTAGAAACAAACTCCAGCTGTGACTCCTGGGCAGAACAAGACATTGATGAAGTGGAAAGTAAAAGCACAAAGAGAATGCGCAAGAGAAAAGGAAATAGGTCCAATATGAAAGAAAAGGAACAGAACTTTGTGAAACGGAACATTGAGGTAATTAACTCTGAACATTTTTTAGTTAATTTTTTGTATTTGTGCTGTGTTTGCATTAAAAGCTTTTACAAATTCAACAGGTCCAAATTGCAAAGACTGAAAATCCAGTCAAATCAAATAAGAGCAGAAAAAGCAGAGAAAACAATACAATAAAGATACAATACATGCTTAATTGACCACTCCCAATAGACCTTTTCATAATGGCGGCCCAATAAAATATTCTTTTGTTTTAATGTTGATAAGCCTTTCTAGCTTCGCTGCAATGCCCAAAATTCAAAAGAATATGTTAACCAAAATGAGGCCAGTAGGTCCAATTAACATAAATAAAATAAAATATCAAATTGGTCGCCATTTATGAAAGTGGTCTATAGGGGCTTTTCAGGGCCAATGAAACAATCAACTCAACGACAGAACAGAACAACAACAACAACTGTTAAGAATCCCAACTGGCCGGAGGCAAACGAATCGGCTATTTACAAGAACGGCCGAGAAGTTGAACCATGGACTACTAGGAACAAATTCAACCAGTGGCTAGAATGGGTCTTGAACCCGGGAACTCTGGATTTCAAGGCAAGCGTCGTAACCACTGGTCCGCACTTCCTGGGAAAAGCAGAGTAGAGAACTAAATAATAATAATAATAAAATAATCTTTATCTTTACGCCAGATCTGGGAATTGAACCTGGGCCACATTGGTGGGATGCGAGTGCTCTCACCACTGTGCCACCCCCAAGCCTCAAGCCAATTTCTGATGTCCAGTCCAAGAAGCGAACCCATGACCACTTGTGGAGGCTTAGTGCTCTCTTATCCGGGCAAACCCTGTTTCTCTGTTAAAGATTATCAACATGGAAAATGAAAGAAAGCTCCATAAACTAGAAAAAACCCAGATATATTGGAAAACAAATCCATGTGTTCAAGGGATACTTGCATATGGACAATAATATTGTGCTCCGATCTACCTACTCTTGATCTCCTTGTTGACCCAATAGTGCTTTAAAAATGTCCTAGTCCCCCTTTTATCACTAAACTGACTGTTGCGAACATATAGCACTATGATGTCTGTTGTTTGAGATCTTCCTTCCTCTCTCTCCTTGCTCCTAAGAGCAATGTAGTTCATATAGAGTACAGCTGTATAATGCAACACATTCCGTCTATAGCTTGCCGCTGATGCAGGAAGTGTGATTCCCATGACAGAGACTGAAAAGAAGAGGTTAGAGGAGCTTCTTTCAGATGAAACGGATCTCTTCATGATTGAGGTATGCTAGTAATGTCAGCCAATATGACTACTTCATTGGACAAAGCATCAACTTTAAAAAAACGTGATAGCTTGTTCGTTGAATCACAATTGTTACTTTTTGTTTGTTTTCTATATTTTTAGAATGCTTATGTTGAAGGACTTGCACTTCCTGAAGGAGAAGGATACACTTTAGACACTGAGTCACTGGCCTCGCTTGCCGAAATTGATAGGTATTTATTAACAAACACTTACTTACAAAAGACAAAATGCCAAGCGACTTTCTTAGCACAGGCTCATTATGTATAGGGAGTAATGCACTGTGGGAAGGGTTTGTTTTATTATCAACTAATTTAAGTTAGTTTGATTATCAACTAACGAACTAACTACAGTATTACAACAATTACAATTATTTGTCTGTACTAAGTTGATTCCCTTGTCGTTGCTTGGCAATGGGCAAAAGAACAATTTAGAAATCAAAGTCCTAGGCAGGATACGAACCTACGACCTCCGTATCACCGGAAATTACAAATCAACGTAGGTTAAAATCATTTTGAACTGAGATCAAATGTGCTCCTAACCAGTTGCCCTATATGAAACGTAATATGTGAGTGACAAATTAAATTAAATTAAATTCGAATTCTATTCCTGTCATTAGAGTGGCTTTCAATTAATTTCACATTTTTAACGCTTATTGATAGGCTTTCTAAGAATCGCATGCTACATTTTCAGCCAATCAAAGCCAAAAAGCGAAACCAGTAGACCTTATTTGTGACATAGTTGGACTGGAATGAGCATACAAGTGAGGGGAAACAATTTGCATCTGCATCGGCCTCCATTCCATGCTCGCTCCAGTATTTCCCGCGCTTAATGCTGGCTGCTTTGTTTGATGATTGGCTTCTGTGATTGGCCAATTTTGGCCTATACATTACACAGTTCTATAGGTCTGATATCTTTCTCCATTTCATTTCATTGAAGCAAACTACAGGAACTTGTTCCTCAGGAGGAGATGGACCTGCTTGCATCACAGGAATCATGGAAAACCATTGCCGATTCAAGACACTCCTCTCATGTAAATACAACAGAAAGTTGATCAATTTTAAAAGGATTTTAAATGGAGTGTTTTGAGTAAATATTGTGCGATTATTTTGGTGTGCATTACAGTTGTTAAAATCGCAATTGTTGAAAAGGAGAATGTTAGAGGCCATTTCCGAGTTCATGTCTGCCTCCTCTTTAAAGCGAGTCTAAGTGCGAAGTTTTTCTTATGAAAATCAGTTTTCGTTCATATGAAAAGTAACACTAATTACAATCCAAAAAACTTTGCACTTAGACTCGCTTTGAAGAGGAGGCAGACATGAACTCGGAAATGACCTATTATTGACCCTGGTAAATGATTGAAGAATGTAGCATACCAGAGATTGTTTACAGTCAAATGTGAATGAAAATTACAAATGCTACATGTAACAGGAGAGCTTTAATTGCACGCATGTTAAAGAAATTTGATTGTAAACGTCATTTTCCCCGCCATCATTTGGTCACGGGACCTTTAGATCGGAGAACGAGGACGACTGGCAGTTCTGAGCATAAGCACTTCGAAAACTGTGGGCCCCCAAATCTTATGCGCATGCTCAGTACGGGAAACCCATACTCATTATGGTCTTCGTCCTCCGATCTAAAGGTCCCTAATACCAAGACATCATGTGTATTTGTTGCAGGACTCAGCGAGTGGAAAAGATGTTGAAAACTTGGGTAAGAGACTTCCATACTGTCTTTGCTTCAGTTGCTAGCAGAGGTCTATCTTTACTTAGCCTGTGGAGCTAGCAGTATTTTTGGTATAATTATACTCCATTGTCATCTGTGTCTCTAGAGATTGGTTGCAAACCATCTACTCATAAAATCGTAGAAATCCAGTTATAGGACACCATTCCCATATTGTACAATTTGAGTAAGTGAAACAATCGCAAAGTACATAAGATAGCGGAAAGTTATATCTTTCAAGTGACGTTTTCTGTAGTGCCGTAGTCGTTAATGTCTAAAAGTCCCAATACAATATTTTGCAGGACTCGGGGAGAGAATTCTCAGAGAAGACAAAGAAATGAGAGAAATGAAAAGAAGATTATTGGCTATCGAAGCTGACCTACAATCTCTTTACAGGGAGAATAACGATGAATCTGAGGTAAGGAAAGTGCTTTTAGAGTCGATTATCGTTTAGTAAAAATGTAATCCCTGTCATCTGGTCGTGCGCTCTATCCCCTCCAACCGTCTCTATCTTACATAGCGGCTAACAGTACTTTCAGTAGGCAGCCTATGTCACTTCGCCGATAGCCTGCAATTGGGCTCTCCGAGGGACTGGGCTTGGGTTGGTTGTGTTGGTTCACTCCCATCGCGAAGACAGACAGACTGTTTGCAGGCTACCTCGCAGACAAAAAGTCGCGGATTGACCCACATGGGTGGGGTCATTCATCTACTTGGAGTTCCTCGCGTTTAATTTTGAGCATACCAAAGCAAAACTATCCTGGCGTTTAATAAGACGTTATTTTGATTTCTCTCAGGTGAGCTTATCTGATGAGATTTTAGCGAAACTAATCGGCGGCAGCTCCAGGACAACGTCGCGAAGCACAACAGTATCGGAGAGTGTAATTTCAGCCCTGTCCACGTGTAGAACGGATGAGCAAACGCCTCAACACACTCCTGCAGCAATACTGGATAGTGAGACGCGTGAAACAAGACCTGAAAGTGTTCAAAGCACAAGCACTCTTGTTAGAAGCGAGGACATGGAGGGACGATCCAACAGTCAAGAAACTTAAAATAATATAGTGAAACATTAGTCCCAATACTGAGCAATGCGGGACCAATACTGGCGAAAGTTGTTTCAACAATCGGGCCCTAGCAAAGTTCATGTATTGTTGTTTCTGTTGGGACAAATGAAGATCGACCAGGTAGTCAATGAGAAATGACTCCAGTCACGTTGTGAATAGAAATACTGTCCAAACACAGTTAACTTATTTTTATGGGCTTTTAAACGGTCCGTCACTTTTGGTGTTTCACTTTGTACATTTGTACATATTGCCTGCAATACATTGTTTCGGTCAGTCGTGAGGTAGTGTCAAAGATATAAAATCATTTTCAGTCAAAGTGCAAGTGACCTTTATTTGTTGAACAAACTGTCATTTGTGGTTGCAAATTTGAAACAACAAGTGGGTATTACTGAAAGAAATGAATGTTTAAAGTGCAGGTTATAGACGGCATCAAATCAAAATTATAGACGCACTGAAGTGCGCGGATAACTTCTATCTTCCGTTTATAACCGGCACTTCAACCATACATTTCTTCCCTTCATCATTCCTTTCATGTGTTCCCATGAGACCAAGAAAGGAGCACTCAGATTTTTAACGAGTATCGTCATGTCATCAGTGTCTGAACTGGAATCTAAGATTTTCGTATCCAGTTCGAAATTCAGCTTCCTTACTGGAGGAAACCCCCGGCCACTCGAACCAACCCTTTCTCGTTCCCGGCTACACGGCTATAGGACTACGGGGCTACGTGACTACTCGGTTTCTTAACAAGGTTGCAGCTATGTGTCCATTGCACTTTAATCTCTTGCCTGGATCAGTGACTATTGGTATAACTGGAAGGTTTTTTTTTTTTTTTTTAACTTAGCCTCGAAGTCGCGTAGCGATGTACCCACAGATTGCTCGTTTGCGCCTAACAGAGTAGTTGCGTGGCCATGGAGTCGCAATATTTTTGAGTGCCTGACTCTCCCTTATTATGCGCCGATTAACTCAAAACTTCAACATCCCCCACCTCCCCCCCCCCGGACATTCGAACTTGTGAAGATTGGATCGTTCAAATTCCCGCCCCCTCGGGCCAAAATGGTGTTCAAATGCCCTACCCTATCGTCGGATTTGTCTGTCATACCCTACTAAAGAACAATCGTTGTCGGCTCCTGCCTTCTTTAATAAAGACCTTTTGAAGACCTTTTTTGTAAGCCAATCACAAATGCTACACCTCTTCCTTTAAACTCTTCCATCTCGTCCAAACACGTGTTTTATAGATATTAGCGACTTCGGCGCTGAGAAACAAATCATTTGAAAGCAGTGACACTTACGGTTCAATTTTCCCCACCCCACACAGGGAAAGGTCAAATTCCCCACTCCCCGAGCACAGAGGATATTTAAATGCCCATGGTTGCCCGTGAGGGGTGGGGGGATGTTGAAATTTCGATTTGATCGGCGCATTATTTGGAAAACGGTTACACTTTCGTGTCCAAGTACACTAAATGAAAAATCCCCTTAAAATTCCTTATGGAATGCAGTACTCAAGGTCATCTGCCAACACTATACATCAATACTAGTTATTTTATATAGTCTACCGTCAATATCTGTTACTCCTCAGCTCCATCTGTAATTTAATGTTACTAGTCGTTACTACTCATCACTATACGTTACGACACGTTACTAGCAGTCACTACTCATCACTAGACGTTACTGCACATCACCAGCTGTTACTACACGTTACCAGCAGTCACTACTCGTCACTAGATATTACTACACATCACTACCCGTTATTACACGTTACTAGCAGTCACTACTCGTCACTAGACGTTACTGCACATCACCAGCCGTTATTAAACAATTATTGGATGAGGTTGAGCATGATATCATGAATTATCAAAACCGAGGTCTGTGTTATCTGCCGAAACCAAAGGCTGGTGATGTGCAGTAATGTCTAGAGAAATTAATGTAGGGTACAAATAAAGGTTGTTATCATACAAATTATTATTGCTAGGTTCCAACACAGCACAGCACAGCTCTAGGGGGGAGGTGACATTTATCAAAATATTTAAAGCTCTACCCCACGGACTTTAAAGGCATTTTGTCAGAGCTGTTTTGACAAATGCCCCGGGATCCCAAGGGGTTGACCCCCCAGATGGCAGCTGATACCTGCATAAAAGTGTGCTGTATATTAGGCCACCTAAGCAGAAACAGCCATACATGTAAGTCAAAAAGGGACTTTGCCAAGTGCTTGAACTAGAGATGCAGATTGGTAAGACTTCATGTTAACTATCAACACTCTATTGTTAAGAGAAAGCAGTTGCTGGTTTCTTTGGTCACTGCCTGAATGTAATAATAGCTCATGTTTCTTAACAGAGGTATCAGGTATGCATACTGGCCCTGCACGCCCTGCAATGATTGAATGCAACCTGCCATGAATGCAATCTGACATCTCCGCAAAAAAACAACAACTACACTGAATAAATTTTTTTCTTTCAAATTTTTTTCCAAAAAAAATTTTTTTTTTTTTTTTTAAAAAAAATTTAAAAGGAAAAAAAGGGAATTTTAAAATTTTTTTAAAAAACCCAATTTTTTTAAAAAAAAACAAAAAAAAAAAATTTTTAAAAATTCCCCAAAAAAAAAAATTAATTAAAAACCCCCTTTTTTAATTTAAATTAAATTTTTAAATTAAATTTTAAAAACCCCTTTTTTTTTCCCTTTCCCCTTTTTTTTTTAAAAAAAAAAATTTTTTTTTTTTTGGGGCCCCAAAAAAAACCCCCCCAAATTTTTTTTAAAAACCCTTTTTTGGGAAAAAAAAAATTTTAAAAAAAAAAAAAAAATTTTTTTTGGCCCCCCTTTTTCCCTTTTAAAAAAACCAAAAATTTTTTTTAAAGGGGGAAAAGGGGGAAAAATTTTTGGGGGAAAAAAATTTTTTAAAAAAAAAAGGGGGAAAAAAAAAAAAAAATTTTTTTTTTTTTTAAAAATTTTTTAAAAAAAAAAAATTTTTTAAAAAAAAAAAAACCCTCCAAAGGGCCCCCCCCCTTTTTCCCCCCTTTTTTTTTCCCCTTAAAAAAAACCCCCCAACCAAAATTTAAAAACCCTTTTTTTTTCCCCCTTTTTTTAAAATTAAAATTAAAAAATTTTTTTTCCCCCGGGGGAAAGGGTTTTTTAAAAAAGGGTTTAAAAATTTTTAAATTTTTTTTCCCTTAACTTTTTTTTGGGGCCTTTTTTAAAAAACCGGAAATTTTTTTTTTTTTTTAAAAAATTTTTTCCAAAATTAAAAAAAAAAAAAAAAAAACCCAAAAAAAAAACCAAAAAAAAAAAGGGGTTTTTTTGGGAGAAAAACCCTTAAAATTTTTTTGGGGGGGTTTTTATTTTTTCCCCCCCCAAAAAAAAAATTTTTTTTCCCCCCCTTTTAAAAAAAAAAATTTTTTTTTTAAAAAAATTTTTTTTAAAAAAAAACCCATTTTTTTTTTCCCCCAAAAAAAAAAAAAGGGGTTTCCCAAAAAAAAATTTTTTTAAAAAAAACCCCAAAAAATTTTTTTTTTTTTTGGGTTTTTTTTGGGGGTTTTTTTTTAAAAAAAAATTTTTTTTTTGTTTTTTTGGGTTTTTTTTTAAAACCCCCAAAAAAAAACCCCCGTTTTTTTTTTTTTTAAAAAATTTTAAAAAACCCCCCCAAAAAAAAAAACCCCCAAAAAAAAAAAAATTCTAAAAAAAAATGGGAAAAACCCTTTATAACCCCCCCCAAAACCCCGGGTTTTTTAATTTTTTTTTTGGCCCTTTTTTTTTTTTTTTTTTTAAAAAAAAGTTTAAAAAAAAAAAATTTTGGGTTTCCCTTTTTAAATTTGTTTTTTTAAAAAAAAATTTTTTTTGGAAAACGGAAAAAAATTTTTTTCCCCCCAAAAAAATTTACCCCCTTTTTTTAAAAGGGCCCAAACCCCCAAAAAAAAACCCTTTAAATTTCCAAAAAAACCCCGGCCCCCCCCCCCCTTTTTTTTTGGGGGGGGGCCCCTTTTAAAAAATTTCTTTTTTCCCCCAAAAAAGGGTTTAATTTTGATTTTTTTTAACCTTTTAAAATTTTAAAAAAAGGGGTTTTTTTTTCCCCTTTTTTTAAAAAAACCTTTTTTCTAAAAAAAACCCAAATTTTAAAAATTAAAAAAATTTTTTAAAAAAAAATTTTTTTTTTTTTGGGGTTTTTTTAACCCTTTTAAATTTTTTTTTTAAAAAATTTTTTTTTTTCCCCCCTTTTTAAAGGGGGGGGAATTTTTGGGAAAAAAAAAAAGGGGGGGAGGGGGGGGGTTTTTTTGGGGGGGGGGGGGGGGGGGGGGTTTTTTTTTTTGGGGGGAGGGGGGAAAAAACCCCCAAAAATTTTTAAAAAAGGGGGTTTTCCCAAATTTTTTTTTAAAAAATTTTTTTTTCCCCCAAAATTTTTTTTTTTTGAAATTTTTTTTTTTTTCCCCTTCTTTTTTTTTTTTTTTTGGGGGGTGGCATGAGTCAAATGCCAAAACATATCTTTAAAAGTTGGTTCGTGTGTCTTAAATTTATTTTCACTTGATTTCATATCAGCAGTTCAATATATGATTCACTTCATAAGCTTATATCATTTCATTCGTTAAACAGAAAGAGTTTACCTCAGCCTTCACGCAGAATCCAACAGGTGAATCTTCATTCGGGTTCTCTTGTTCGCTGCGGAATCACAGATCTAATGACGTAATCATCTAATCGGCCCTAAAAGTACTCCAAAACACTCAGAATCTCGCAGTGCAGATCTCGTTGAGCTTCACGAGAAATAGAAGAAAAATGCCTCGAACCATCGACATCGGCCGCCATTTTGTTTTTTATATCACTTTGACTCCGCTGACCATTGAGACAGTCGTCACAATAGCCGTATTTATATTTCTTGTGATGACATATATCTGACGAGTATCATGAAATTCAAAAAATATATGTATCAGGAAAAAAATATTTGTATCATGAAAAAATATATATGTATCATGAAAAAATATATGTATCATGAAAAAATATATATGTATCAGGAAAAAATATATGTATCATGAAAAATATATATGTATCATGAAAAAATATATGTATCATGAAAAAATATATGTATCATGAAAAATATATTTGTATCAGGAAAAAATATATGTATCAATCAAAAAATATATGTATCATGAAAAAATATATTTGTATCATGAAAAAATATATGTATCATGGAAAAAATATATGTATCATGAAAAAATATATGTATCATGAAAAATATATATGTATCATGAAAAAATATATGTATCAGGGAAAATATATATGTATCATAAAAAATATATATATATCATGAAAAAATATATGTATCATGAAAAATATATATGTATCATAAAAAATATATATCATGAAAAAATATATGTATCGTAAAAAATATATGTATCATGAAAAAATATATGTATCATAAAAAATATATGTATCATGAAAAAATATTTGTATCATGAAAAATGTATGTGTATCATAAAAATTATATGTATCATGAAAATGTATATGTATCATGAAAAAATATATGTATCAGGAAAAATATATATGTATCATGAAAAAATATATATATCATGAAAAAATATATGTATCATGAAAAAATATGTATATATCATAAAAAAATATTTGTATCAGGAAAAAATATATGTATCATGAAAAAAAAATGTATCATAAAAAAATATATGTTTCACAAAAAAATATATGCATCAGGAAAAATATATATGTATCATGAAAAAAAATAGATATCAAGAAAAAATATAATAAATAAATATGTATCATAAAAAATGTATGTATCAGGAAAAAATATATGTATCAGGAAAAATATATATGTATCATGAAAAAAATTTATGTATCAGGAAAAATATTTATGTAAGTATTGTACATGAAATGACTGTACCTCATCGGGTGCTTAGACTTAAATATTGTTCGAATCAGCAGCTGTTAAATTCATCAGCTATCGTGGAATCGAAGCAGAAAATGCTCATTTCCAGCCAAGTGCGTGGAGATTTTTGACGAAGAAACATTCGCGGAGGTTCGCAAATGATGTGGCTTAGCTTTGCGTGAAAAAATCGCGGCTGGAGTGTTTTGTCGCAAACAACGGTCGAAATCTTAGTGTGCAGCCTTGACTTCGTCTAAGAACATTGAAAACACGGACTTCCGAAACGGTAAAATAAGCTCCAAAAGGCACAAGAATACACCAGAGGTGAATCATTTTTATTCATTTTATTGAATGAACGTTAAATTGAGCATTTTTTTAGGCTTCATAATCGACGGTATTTTATTTCCCATACAAAGTCTTATAACGCGTTTAAATTCTCAACGGCTGTCTCTAGTGACGCGAGCTTGGGCTTGGACACGGAATTATCACCACCAAAACACCTACCAGTCTCCACGCGAGAACGTTTGGCGGGTCTGAGATTGAAAATGATCGAGTTGTGCAATATGGCGTCCAAATTCACATCATTTTTCATGCTTTACTGTTGATATTTTCTCCTTCATGTGTAAAACTACCGCACCAAATGTGGAGAAAACATGGGAAAGGAATCAATACGCTCTCAATTCTTTAACATTTCGTGAAGAAACGTGGTTGTAGCCAAGAAGGAATAAGCGAGAAAATACTTCACAGCTTGGCAAGAAAAAGAGCAGTGGACATTCTGTCCTCGTTAAATCAATAATTCATCGACGATTTAATCTTCGAAATTGCAACAGTTATCAAGATGCATAAAGCTGTACTGACACTAGGACTATTAATTAACATATTTTCGTCGATTTGCATCGTTTTCCTGAACAAATGGTTGTATGTACATCATGGATTTCCAAATATGACCTTAACTTGTGTTCATTTCATTACCACCTTCATCGGTCTTCGCTTGTGTGTGTTGTGTGATGTATTTAAACCCAAGCGGCTGTCGTGGCTAAAAGTAGTGCCATTATCATTGGCATTTTGTGGTTTCGTCGTGTTCACAAATCTCAGCCTTCAAAACAACACTGTTGGAACTTATCAGCTGGCAAAGGCCTTAACCACTCCGGTAATAGTGGGAATTCATACTGTGTTTTACAACAGAACCTACTCGATTCAAATAAAGCTAACAGTGGTAAGTATTATTTTACTGTCAACAGGTGATAGAGAATTTAAGAAAGTCTGTCTGTTATTATTGCTAGTAGAGGTCTCTTGTCTTTTGTGGTTGCTGGGCTGACGAGTACAGGAAAAGAGGGGTGCTTACCATTTAGCCAAATAATCGGGATGGAATGATCGTTGCATAAAGGTAAGCGATTTTGCGAATTTAATGACCAACTGGATGAGAATGGCGCTTACCATTTACTACACAGCATTCCATCCCGCATATTTTACTCAATCTTGTGAGAAAGGGCCTGGAAACGGAAGGATTCTTACAAATGGTAAGAGCATTTCGTGAATGCCATTCCGAACGGAAAAAGAGGACTTAAATTTCCGAAAAGATTTTCTGGAAAATTTTTTGGCTAAATGGTAAGCACCCAAGATCTCCGCCATGGGCCGAAAATCACTGTGTTGAGCATGCACCATGTGGGGTGGTTACTAGGCGACCAAATCCTCACATGATAGTTCACATGTTGTGCGAGCTCAGCAGCGGAATTACTGTAAAGGAATGCGCGAGGCACTGCAGGCTCAAGTTACAGTCAGAAAACATGTCACGGGGCATGCGGTTTGAAGAGTGCTATGCAAGGTTGTGAACAGCGGTTGGATCAAAGTGAGTTTAGACCCATGCAGAGGTCTATAATTTTCCCGTGCTCATCAGCCAAGCGAATGCAAAAGAAGAGAGACCTTTGCTAGCAGAGAAACTGTAGACATGAAACTATAGTATTTTCCAAGTGAAATACCATCGCAATAACGAAACAAGTTAAACAATTGTGAAGAAGTTGTTCAAGGCTGGAATCTTTCAGGCTTCTTTGTATCTGCTTAAGTCGTTTCCTCTCTGGGCCCAGAAAGAAATGTGTAAACTTTTTATGAACCTTTTTCCTAAGGTGCAAAGCTTTAGCATTTGCAGGTGGTGTAAAATACTTTGATTTTTTTTAGGAAAATGGTAGGAAATTATTCCAGTTGAGGGAACAACAGTTGTGAAGAAGATTGAAAAAATCCCTGTTTGAATGGGACTTAAGACTGTGCATTTGATCCACACACTGCTTTATCTATCAAGCTATGTGGGAAGGGGCCAATACTAAGTACTGAGGGTTTTTTATACCTGCGAAGACTCGTTCACTATGTGCAAGTCTCATGTCTGTTGACCAAAGACATAGATTGATCTCATGCATGAAAATGTTCCAATAAATGGCGCTTAATGTTCAGTTTGTGTTTATCAGAAAGCGCTAAAATGTTACGTTTCAGTTTGCATTAGCCTGCAGGCAAGCTGTCCAAAGCAAGGTGCCCTTCCTTGCCTTGGAGAGCCTGCCTGCAGGCTAGGTTTGCATTTGAGGTTTTGAATTGTATTACCTTTTCTGTATTTTGGTTTCTGTTGTGACCCATTTATAATGGTTGTTTTTTGCTGTTTAGAACAACAATAATATTGCAAAAGCTTTTAAATTAATATCTTCAGTACGTTTGAAAGCCGTTACACTGTAGAAAAGGTTCAGAATAGTTTGGAAGTGTTCTGGAGTTGTTGGAACATCTTCTGGCATTTTCGGAAGCATTCTGGAGTCTTTTTGAATTGTCGGAAGTTGCCATAACAGGAGTGTTTTTGGACATCCAGGCCATGAAGAGAAAATCTCTCATTTCACCTGGAAATAGTTGGCAGGTATAGTTTTGTATCTTTAAGACTCAGGCGATTGTGTGATGGATAAAATATGAATTGTCTTCTTGGCTGTTTGAGTTGAGTTGCATCCTTAGCAGCAGTCATATCATTCTCTTGAATTTCTGCGGTTATACTTTGACATTTTTTCATATAAATTTGGACAACAGAAAACACAACTTATAAAAATATACAGCAAGCGATGTTTGTCCTTCTTCTCTGTTTTCTCATCAGAATGTTTTTATTATATCTCAAATAGATTCCAATAATACTTGGTGTATTTTTGAATTCTTATTATGATGTGAAATTCAACTGGATTGGAACAATTTATGCAAGTTTGGGAGTTATAGTTACTTCAGTTTATCAAGTGGTAAGTTGACTTACACTGAATTTTAAAACTAAGGTGATTTCTATTGATGCATACCTAAAAGCTTTCCAACAACTGGAGGTAGCCGAATAGCTTGACGAGACAACACAGGGCTCTTTCTTTTTGTCAGAACTGACTGGTCAGACCTGTCAGTTTGCAAAGAAAATGCAACAATTTGAAGGAATACTTGTATGATGATCACTCCCATTATTCCAGAGGAGTATATAATAATTATTATCATCCTCAAAGTGTGTTAATTTGAATGCATTGAGGTAGTCCTTCCAAATGCCTGGTCTGGCCAGTCAGTTCTGTCAAATAGAAAGCATCCACAGTGTTGGTAATTTTTACTGTCAACCAATTAAACTTTTGTCTACACTGTGATTGGTTCAGTTATCATTCAACTACTCCACATTTTTTTAAGACTTTAGTAATTCCCACGACATATTAGCCATTTTTTACAAGGTCTTCATTTTTGACAAGTTAGTTTACGGTATCTTTTTGGTTATTTGCTTTTAGTGGGTGGGAACCAAACAAAAGGAATTTCAAGTGAACTTCATGCAACTTCTCTATTACCAGGTAAAAGAATGTTGATACCCATTATTGTGTTAACCCTTTCACTCCCAAGAGTGTGATTTTACTCTGTCTAAGCACCCAATGGGGAACCCAGGGGGGTGAAAGGGTTAACAACAGCTAGATTCACTCAAAAACTCCCCATTAACCCTTTCCCCCAAGAGTGCCACTTATAGATTTAATGAGTACAATCGTGGGGCTTTAGACGTCCGGAGGGGCACCACCCATATTTAATGAGTACAATCGTCTGGCTTCAGACGGAGTCACCTATTAAGGTCGTGTTCTATTGGGATCAACCATTTCAACCGCAACTGGTTTAGGTTGAAGCAGTTGAGGTTTCCCCATAGAACACTTTTCCAACCGTTTTCGGTTGAAACGCGGTAACTCCTGGGAATAGTTATTACCAGGCTTCTCAGCGTTGGCACGTTGAGGGAAAGCAACATGACAGGAGCCCGCGGCTGACTTTAAATGGCCTGGTAAACAACAGCGGTCGCTGCCAATGCTTTTTCAACCGTTTCAACCTTGTTTGATGCCGTTTGAAAAAGTTGATCAACCAAACCAACTGAAAATGGTTTTTTCCAAATAGAACACCAGAAAACCCAACCAACCCAACCAACTAAAAACAGTTGATCCCAATAGAACAAGACCTAAGTCTCACTCCTGGGAATCAATAGTTTAAAGGGGACAGTAAGTAATTAATGGATGTAGATGTTTTTAAGGTGTGACCACATAGCCTTTTTAATATGACAACAACTATTTTGAAATTCATGCCAGCCATTCCATTTTTACAAGCATAAAAGAAAAGAAGTACAATATTTGGAAATGAGAAAAATTTGTCAGAAAAATTTGAAAAATATTGTAATTAACTTGACATTGGTAAGCTTTACAGTTCTGTCTTGGCTAATAATACTTCTTTTCCCCTTTGTTAAAATTATGTTATTATGCTTCCAACTCCAACCAAAGTGATTTTGTTTTCTTGTAACAACGGTCCTCAGTCACATGCAAGTAATATAATTAGATGCAGAACTATTTTAGTACAACCATCACAAAGTATCCTCTGGCTCTTCTGCCAATGGGGCCTTTGTTGGCCAGAGAAAAAAGATTTCGTAGGCTGATCCTCAAGTTCATGAGTTTGGAAACAAGTTTTACTGTGCAAAAACAAAAGGCTGCTGTGTGAAAAGAATCAATTTCCTTGCTCATCTCCCGGGAAGAAAGACAATTAACGTCACAAACTGTCCTCAAAACTTTGCTCCTCAAGAAAAGGAAAAAAGAAAAAAAAAAGAAAGGAACTTTATTTAAGTGTCTAGTTGTTCTAGCGCTAATTGGGGGCACTGTAAACTGAAATTAACAATCAACGCAAATCAAATGAAATGTTGGTTTTTGAGGAGAGTGGAAACCAGAGTACCTGGAGAAAACCTCTTGATGCAGAGTAGAGAACCAACAAACTCAAACCACTTGCTGGTTTTTTCGGGTCTTTTTGCATGTACCGGAGAGCATTGTATTTTTGGTCACTTGGGATTAGTCTTTATTTGGAGTTGTTTTCTTTTGTTTTATGTAATCTGTGCTCCAGTACCTGCAGAAGGAACCATTTTAAATAATAGC
Source organism: Montipora sp. Colony 1 RG-2022 (assembly GCA_023091755.1). NCBI lineage: Eukaryota > Metazoa > Cnidaria > Anthozoa > Scleractinia > Acroporidae > Montipora > Montipora sp. Colony 1 RG-2022. The sequence continues at coordinate 62,072 of JALIRR010000759.1, read as the reverse complement.
AACTTTTTTCATTCAGTTCAATGAAAGTGAAGGATACCAGAGTTTATCCCTGTCAAGGGTATCCGCCTGCAGCGGGATGTAATTGACTGAGAGTCGATTTTGATGAGGGAGGAAAACCAGAGTACACAGAGGAAAACAGTCCAAATTCAACTCTGTTTACTTTGCAAATAACCACCTGGTTACCTTCTGCCAGGTACGGTAGCAGTCGTTAACCATTGGTACTACATACCAGGGCCATAATCTAAACCAATCTGATTAGGTTACCACTAGTTTACATGTATAAGTAAACATATTTTAGTATCATCATTCAACTGATTTATTTATCCAGTCAGTTGCTGCTTTTTCCTCACAGGCCCCAATGTCAGCTGGCTTATTAGCCATAGCTGTTCTTGTTTTTGAACCCGTTACAGCAGAGAAGGGACTTTTAGCAGCATGGTCTTTCTCTTCTGTGGTTAGTACTAGAAACCTAGAAATTCCATAGTCTTTTCTTTGATATAACAATATTATTAATAATATGCCATTTGTACTCTCTCATTTGGGTGAATGTCTAATAGTGACACACAATACCTGACACTTTTAAAAGGGCAATCTGTGCAAGTGCTAAGGAGACGTCTTGTAAATGGGCAGAGAATTTGTGACCAGAGCCCTGTGCCTCAGAAGCCTGAAAACTCTTTCAGGCCTAAAGAAGAATTTGTTAAACTAAGATCTGATATTTGATCACGTTTTTAAGACCAGAGAAAAATGAAAACACCTGGAAAGTTACATCACATGAAACATTTTCCTTTTGAACATGCAAAGTGTTTTATGTCTTGAGACCCCTCCTCTGCCCCCCCCCCCCCAACTAGATCTCTGCCCTCTCTTCCCCCCAGAGCTACAAACATTGAAGGATGGCAGCAATCCACGGTTAAAACAAGATAACATTTTTTGTTTCAACTTGTTTGCAGGTGGTTGTGTTAGCATCTGGAGTTCTTGCATTCAGTGTTAATCTGTCAATTTACTGGATAATTGGCAACACATCTCCAGTCACGTATCCTTATGTTTGTAACATCATTGTATGGGTGAAAAGTTTGGTTTTGTAACAGCAAAGAACTAATTATTATTTCAGGTCAGGGACACTCTAAAAGGATTTGGGACTGAATTGAGACATTGCTCACCCCACCCCCGTTTCTACCTTTTCTCGCTGCCTTTCTGTCCCCCTATTACTCTTCCCTTGTCTACACTACTGCTCTGGAACATACATAAGTTTTCCTTTATTTCAATATGTTGATAGGCAATTTCCAAAGTTATTTCTTCCCTTTTCAAATCAATTCCATGTCTGCCTCCTCTTGAAAGCGAGTTCAAGTGTGACGTTTCTTGGATAGTAATTAGTTCTACTTTTCATATGCATGAAAACTAATATGGATTTTTTGATATATTGAAATTAAGCTTAAAAGAGAGGTTTAGAGGACAAAGATAAAGAAAAGTGGATGATGTGTTAATATTTTTCACATTCATTTCAACATGTCTATTGTTTTTGTCCTTACTGCCTCACTATCAAGCTGAATTTTTGACATTTTGAAAATAGCCTATTTCATAAGAAAAACTGCACACTTAGACTCGCTGTGAAGGGGAGGCAGACATGAACTGGGAATTGGCCTACTACAAAATATTTTTAACAGTAAGTTCATGAGACAGGCAACAGCACTTTAATTGGCAGATGGGCTTTTTTGTGAGTTGTTTCAAGTTTTCTTAACCAGTGGACAGATATAATATGGTTGGGCATTTAAAGTTCTGTATTATTCTCTTGGGAGGATACTTTATTTTTCATGACCCATTGCGCATCAATCAAATGATGGGTGTGGCCATAACACTATCAGGAATCATTGCCTACACACATTTTAAACTTGCTGAGCAGAATGTATTAAAATTGCCAACGGTTAACAAGATTTAAAATATTTTTCCCGCTTGGCTGGGAAACATTGGGTACTTTTTAGAGTAAATTATTGTGATAGGTCTTTCAAAACTGTGCCCTATAGTAACATGTTTAATCCTATGAGAAGAAATTAACAATATTCTCATTGTTGCAATGAACAAGATTATGATCCATACAATTTTTTTTATTGAAACTTTACATCTGACATTGGAACGGTCTTTGGCCCTTTTGGTGTACAAAACAATTCAATAAAATTATAGTCTTTTCGAAAATCCCATGCACTTGGTGGCAGACAAAGGCAATTATTATTCATACACCAACATGGCCGTTTTAGCAGAGCTCTAGGGATAGGGTTTGGCCACAGTGTAGTTATTGTTAAACCAAAAACTATTATAACTTAAGTACAAAAGAGATGAAATTATTATATGTCATGTCATAAATTATTAATTATTATGTGATTCTAAGTTGGCTTTCAATAAAGGCCACAATACAAACAAGAATTTTTGGATTGCATCACACTTCAATCAGTGTGAAAAAAGGTATTTTTCCCATAAGCACACCCCATAAAGAATTTCATTATTTCCAAGAATAAAAATAACCACTTATAGATTTTACTGTCTCATGCCAGGCAATACAGTGTAGACCAATTTCGATATATTTAGTGGCCACCTATTATTTATATACAGCAAACAGTTTAAGTTGTTACTAGGCTGGCCTGGGAAATAGCGAGAAGCCAAACTGTACATGAAATTGTGGGATATAGATCAATTGAAGCCTTCAAGTGCTACTGTGGTTCTTTATTGACTTCGAGCTTTCGCCGATCTATGGCATCATCAGGGAGAATTCAGTACATGAAATTATTTAGACATTTTTTTGTTTTTATCTTAGAACAGTGAACATTATTTTTGAGGCTCTGGGGAATAAAAATAAGGATTTGTTTAGCTATACTGTATTTACTCGTCATTGGGGAAACTCTGTGGGACAAAGGGGCAAATATAATTATTTTCACTCACTCGATTGCATATCAAAACCAGTAGCTTCACTTGAAAACTTAGTACCTAAATGTACTTTGAAAAAGAGGTTAACATGTGGTTAATTTAACAAGACCAACACGCCTTGTACATAATTATGACATACATAAATACATACATACAAAGAGAAAAGTTAATGACTCTAATATGTGCCTATTTAAAGAGGCACACAAGCTCTAAATAGGATCAAATGTCTGTTCTCTTCCAAATCCCTGAATGCCAAGCCTTTTCGCAACCTCCACTTATTTCATTCAAACGCGACAAAAACGTAGGCAACTTTTTAGTTAGAAGCGCGCTCAAAACTAACTAGCAACCCGGCACTTTCAAATGCGCGCGTTCACGATGCAAAACTTGTCTTTTCATTGTTAACACTAGCAAGATATCGGAACCTAAGCGATCTGTTAAGATCACCGATCGTTTCACATGTACCTCCGCAAATGTCATTTATTGCATAACCTGTACGTTATGCAATAAATTATACATCGGTGAGACAGGTAGACGACTAGGTGACCGATTCCGCGAACACCTTCGCGATGTTGAGAAGAATGACAGGGATGCATCTAAGCCAGTCGCTCGCCATTTTAATCTGCCTAACCACTCCAAAAAACACATGGCTATCTGCGGCCTTTCCCTACATCTAGGTATGACGGAAAGCCGCAAGAATCTGGAACAAAAATTCATCTTTGAAATCGGCACCCTTAATCCTCACGGTATTAACGAACGCTTTTCATTTAACTAATATATTCCTATTTTTCACGTTGCCATGTTACCACCAATAGCGTAGCTCCTACTCTACTATAAAAACTACACGTAACCCATAATCCCTCGATTCACTCTGACGAAGGGCTAACGCTCGAAACGTCAGCTTTTAGAATCTCTGTACGGTGGCCAATTTACATTATCAAATCCGTTGATAAAACCAAATTTTTGTATACTACTTCCCCACCGACGCAGCACCACAGTTTCTTTAGAAACTACCCCTTCATTTCTTTGCAAAAGGCGACTGACTCTAATGGCCAGATCTTGAAAAGAATAGGTAGTGCACCTGTCTGGACAAGGAAACAAATCTCAAGTTCACAGTTTTCTTGAGTAAAAACAACAATCCCCAATTGGATTTTTTTAATAACAAGTCACTAGATTTCTCTGTTGGATTTACATTGCTTGCATTGATTCTGAAATACCTCTTTGGTAATAAATTACAGTAAATTTTAATTTTTTTTCCATCATAAGAACCCAGGAGGAAAGCTACCACGAGGTGCAGGGTGTGGTCCCCTTCTTGGGGGTCCAGGTATGTGATTCATGTCCGGCAGTGGACCAAATGGATCAAAGCGGGGTCTCGGCAATCCCACACCTGGTCTTACCCCAGGTGGGAAGCCAGGTGCTGGGTTAAATCCACCAGCAATGAATGGTAAATTAGGAAATAAATCTCCATGGCCACCTGAAATCAAAAGGAATAATAATTAAATTTTCAACCATGGTTAATGCATTTCTCAGGCTCTGACTGGTTCACTCAATCTTGGTTATCAGGTCATATATCTTACTTTGACCTTGTATGGCAATAGACCAATTTCGATATATTAAAATTCAGTCCTAAACAAAAGGCATCATCTCGAGGCTCTGGGGAATAAATATAAGGATTTGTATGAGTTAATTCCCCAGAGCCTCGAGATGATGCCTTTTGTTTAGGACTGAATTTTAATATATCGAAATAGGTCAATTGATTGCGCTAAGCGTTGCAAAGCTACCAGTAAATTTTTTTCCCCAGAAAGCGAAATTTCGCTCTGAATAAATAAAAAACAAAACCCCCTTTTGTGGAAAGTTTGGATCGATTCCGACGTTTAGAAGTACGTGAAAAGGCAAGAAATGTTTTTTGTGATGAGCCTGCGTCTGTTCGACCACAAGGTTGCATTTTCATCAAGTTTTTTTTATTTCCCTCAGATTTTCTCGCTTTTTTCACCCGTATTTCACACTTCAAAACTTTTGGAGTTTAAGGAATTTAATAAAACAATAATAATAATTATTCCATTTGCGCTTGTTGGATGTGAGACTGGTTATAGCCTTGTTGGCTATTTACCATCTAATATCCAACGTGTGCTCATGGAATAATTGTTAATTAACTAAATGCTAATAACAAATACTAGCAAAGGAATTAACCCTTTAACTCCCAGTGGCCACCTATAGATTTTACTCTGTTTAATGCAAGATGATTTTACTTATCAATGGGGAAGTGGGGGGGGGGGGGGGGGCCCTCTGGCCTTAAAGGGCTAAGACAGAACTTCAGATGAACCTACCTATTATCCCTGGGGGGTATGTGTCTCCTCTGGAGGGCTGTGGGCCTATGAAATAGCCATGGGGGTATACTTCACGGGATGGCAAAACCACCTGTTTTGCTAACTGCTCTTGAGTTTGCCTCTGCTTGTACAGTGAAATGTATTCCTAGAACCAAAGCACAGGGAGAAAGATACACATATTCCACTTTTCCAGGACATAAAAGCAATGCAATCAAATCCTTAACACTCTTTCAGTTGTTCAGGGGCAAATAAATTTTTAAGCTACATGTAATCCTGGATTACTGCAAAGTTAACTCTTTCACCCCTAAACCGGTCATACTTAGTATTTTACTCTGTCTAACGCCAGACGATTTTACTCATCAATGGGGAACCCCCATGAGTCAATGGGTTAAATTGCAGTTTACTAGAATAAAAAATGTTTCCACAATATTGTTAAGCTTCATATTTTTCAACTTTGGGCCTTTGTTTTCCTTCAGCATAAAATATTATAGGCTGAAGGGCAGCATTCAAACCTTGTCATTTAATTGTCAGTACCAAATCACTCAACATACCACAAAGTACTCCAGCCTAAGAATTTCCATTATTTTATTTCTCTAACCTCTTTCCAGTTTCTGGTTTGTTCCTTTGCTATTCTACCTACAAAAATAATACATCTGTTATGTTACAGATAACTCAAAGAATGACACTTTTTAGCTATATTAATTCTGAGGAAACCAATGTCCTCAATTTTATCTGACCTACTTGATTCAACCTTGGATAATGCATTTCCTGCATTTCTATTTGAGCTGCCATGTTTTGGTCTGGCATCAGATTTGACCCAGCAACGTCCTGCAGGAAAGTCTACCAGTGCTAATATGGGGCCAACATGGTAACAATATGGGTCCAACACAGTTCCAGTACCTGGATTGTTAAACAAGACTCACCAAAATCTCTCAGCACAAGGTGCTGCCACAATGTTGAATCGTTTGCCAGAGAATACAGCTCTCGGCAGGTACGAGAAACTTGGATTATGCAATGAACTGGAAGCCTTCCAAGAATCATCAGCTGAAAAATACCATGATAATATTGTCCTGCTATATGACTAGAAGTGAAATTGTTGAAATAGAGTTCCCATTTTATTGTCATAGAGGAGATGGTAAATGTTGTCGTTGCTAAATGAAGAAAGAGATGAATTTAATTTCATTCACGAGGATATACATGTATTATCTCCTTTACCGCAACAGTTAACAACTATTCACCGAAGTGGAGGTGGCTAGCGGTTGATATCTACCAAGCCGCAAAGCCAACATTTTCGGGTGCAAATTCCACGCGAATTGCTCGGAGGTGAAAAGCAAAGGATTATCTGGAGTTTGAGTAGCCAATCAGCACTGTTTTAGTACTAATATAATTTATTATTGGAAAATGATATCATTATATGTTACGAATAAGTAGTTCTTTGTGTTAAATTTCTCTTGATGGCACGTCAATATCATCATTGCCACACAAATTTGCATTCATAATCTGAGAAATGCAACGGACATTGCTGCAGTAATACATGTTGCAATGATGCCTCTTGCATTTACACAACTTTTTGTGAATAAGTCTCTCGTTATGCCTCAACCATTCAACAAAACACTACTGTAGTTTCTTGTATGTGATGAACAAAAAAAATATTTATTGTTCATTTATTGCTGGAGGTCTGGTTCAAGATGCACATCTTTATAAAAAGACCAGTAAGGTGGGATTGTCATTCTCTTCAGTACTTAATTTGTTTTAGTAAGAACTGTCTTTACGGTCAAACCACGTCAAGCATACCCCTAAAATGTAATTAATGCATTATTTGTAAGCAAATTTATTATATTAAATTCTTTCATCATTTTCAGAGATATTCTTCATAAGCAAAACATAATTGAGCTGCAACAGACTAAGCAGCTACTGTATATAAACAATGCTAATTCCAAGTACACGTAAAGGAAAATGATGTCATTTTCTACAATGTTAGTTTTCAGCGTGAGCACTATCTCATTATTTTATTCTTTTATGACGACTTTTTGTAACTTTGTTCATATCAGACATGTATGACATAAGCAAAAGAAATACTATGGGATACACTAAACCTGGTTTGACCATTAGAGTTGCACTAGGTTGGATATTCTTCGCTGGTCCTTTGTTGATGTGCATGCTGTTAACTATAAAGTGAAAAGGTCTTTAATTTACAACACCTTTACTTCTGCTGGTAGAGCCATAAGGCCACATAACTGAGGCAATCCGAGAGCTGCAAAAAAAGGAACATAAATAATTTGTGAAAATGAAATGTCTTGACAGAGGAGAGTCTACTGAATTCATTTTGACAAGTTTATTGTGAAGATGATATTCTTTACCAGCTCTCATGAAGGAAAGCAATGGATAAGAGACTTGGTCCTTGACAAGTCTTGAAAGTCGATGAAGATTGTAATACACTGAACTTGCTCCTGAAAGCGTAAACAACCCAAGTTCAAACATTATATAATTTATTATAACTTTATTCCAACACATAAAATTCTCATCAACAACCAAAACCGACCTTCAATGGAATCGCAGACCAACGTCATGTATAGAATGCTCTGTACAAATTGTTCATGGTGTTATATTGGGGAGACTGGCAGAGCTTTTAATACCCAAAAAAAAGAATATTTGAGAAACACCAAAACTGTGGCCAAAGGTTCTAGAATTGCTAATCATGCCTGGTCCAACAACCACCCCATTGATTTTGAAAACGCATCAATTATTGACAAAGGCACTTTTAGAACCAGAAAAACATTAGAAGCGTGGCATACCAGAGTGACACCTAACGCAGATAACAATAATATTCTTGCCCGTTACCTGGCAATACAACATTCTTTTTAACAAACATTCATAACCATTTACATTTTTATTATTTCACAATACACGCTATTTATTCAAATTTTCTCATCGCTTTCTTATCATTCATTTTACACATTGAAGACTGCAGTTCGGGCAGTCGAAAGCTCATAGTTTTTAAACATTTTAGCTAGAGATCGTTTTTTAAATTTCAACTTTTTTTTTGCTTTGAAAAAAGTTGAAAATTAAATTGATGGTATATAGTAGAAGATGTACTTTCCCAAGAAAAATTCTATTCATGCAACCTTGCAATTTATTGATGGGGGTTGGCTTGGGTGGAAATTTATTTACATACCATTTGCTTTGAGGTCTACGTTTCCTCTGACAAAATCAGTTGGCTGCAAGCGGCATTGGTACACCTCACTATTTGGCACTGAATCAGCAAGACCTAAGACAATGAAAAAAGAAAAGTCTAAATACAGTGTTATTTAAAGGGAACCGAGTGTTTTTCAATATTACAGACAATTTTAAAAAGTTAGGATACTGCTCTGCTTGGTGATTTTTGTGTTAGTGCCCTTTATAAGTGCACTACACACTATGTCACCGGGTTTGTAAGAGTGAGTGATTGAGTGAGTGAGTGAGTGATGGTAAGACCATGGTGGCAAATAGGCACGTAGCACGTGCATAAGTGACGAACATAAACAGGTCTGCTGGAAGCGAGCTGGAGTTTCAACAAAATGAGCTCCAAAATTGGCAAGAATTTGTGACGCTGATGAATAATAAAGCAGCTGCTATTTCCAAAACCATGGAATTACCTGGTGATAAATAATCACGTCAAGGAGGGTGAATTTTTGACTTTACAGAAACAATGGTCAACAACCTCAAGAGTTGGGCTATTGTGATCTTTGCGTTGACTTCGTACATTAATTTTTCTTGTCATTCTTTAAAACACATGAAAGAAAAAAAAAACAAACCAACAAAAACAAAAACCTGGTGTCTTGCCAATTCATTTTGACACAGATGTATCCTTTGTTTCAAGAGTAAACATGCGAGCTAACTTGATCACGGCGCCCACTGAATTCATTGTCACTTTCGGTTTTGCGATTTACTTATGCAGCCAAAAGTGCACTAGAAAAATTAAACGTAGCAAAAATCTCCAAAAGTGTTTTTCCCTGATGGTAACTTTTTACATGCTTGGTTCAAAATGTCACAAATTTTGTTGCTGATGCAAAAAATATTTTATTCTCGATCGACACTTCCTGAAAACTTATTCTCTTCCTAAAAACTGTGTATCAATATTTATTTACTTTTGCATCAATGTTTGTTTTGCATAAAGCAGGGTAACAAAATCTGTACCTTGCTTAGTTTGCATTTTTGAGCTTTAAAATAGAATTTTATTATTATTTAACAGTCCTCAACATTGTTGAAAATCTGCACGCCTTCAGTGGTCTGGTGCTTTGGCCAGTTTAGAGTGACTCACCATGGATCATCACATGGGGTCCCAGGGATGTAAAAGTCAAAGAGCAGGTCAGACCAGGGCAATTGGCATGTGTGTACTGAATTCTTGCAATTCCACCCTTCTTCCAGTCAACAGGGGGCACAATCCTGTCTGGTTTTTCAGTATTTGTGATTTCTGTTGAATCCTGAAAATACTATTAATTTTACGATCAAGGGTAACTCAATCTAAAAGTCACTTTAAGAAGGTGCCCAAGATAACGAACTAAATGTACCACATGAATGCGATGTAACTTCACACACAAAAAGTTATGATGAATGGCAAAATTGAGAATGACCAAATTCACATTAAAACAACAGAACTTTCATAAATATTACAAGGGTTAAACGGAATTAAAAAGTCATTTTTATTCACATAGCAACCCTTAAAAGTGTTCAGTGTTAATTTGCCAGAGTATTTTTATTCATTGCTACAGCAACATAATGATCACCGATGAGAGATCACTTGCACAGTTGAGAGTTGAATATTTGAATTGATTGTGATTCAGTGTTGTTTGTACTCTTATCGACGACCATATTAATTTTTGTTTTCACAGTGGCCAAAATGTTTGAGTTAGGGTTAGGGCCGCGCCTTGTGAGTCCACAACAAATTTTGACCACAGTGATGATGAATATCATTGTTGATAAGAGTACAGACAACGCTGAACCAAATTCGAATTGTTTTTTACCACAATATTCAACTTCAAAGAAAATGTTTATTTCAGAGTGTGACCAGAATAGTGTCACAAAGAAAGACCAAGTTTTGTCTATAACTTTCTTGCAATCTGATTGCTTTTATTTCCCAAAATGAGCATTTATGATAGGCTATTACAATTGCGTGACACGTTGATGTGAGCATTCTGCGAGCAGCGTTGTCTAGATTCTTATTGACAATGGAAAATTAGCCAATCAGATTGCAAGATTACAAGCAATTGCAGTAAAAAATGTTATTGCCCAGTCCTTCAGTATCAGCAACATGCACACTCGCACAGGCTTTTATTTTTGTTACTATTCACTCAGTATTACCTCTCGCAGAATATTGTAACCAGTCTCTAACATGAGGAAATGGACCACAACCCATGCAGCCTCATGAATGGTTCCAACATCTGTGCATCTGTACAATTCTTGCAAGGCTTCCGGAATGCCATCACGGCAAAGAAGGACATAAGGTCTAAGTGGTGCAGCATATGACATTTGCTGTTGACTTTGTTTCTCATTACCAGCTTTTTCCCTGTTGCTAGGGTGTAGGTCTGTTTGAGAACAATGACTGGTAGAGGCAACTGTGGAAACCTTTAAAACGAGTTAATAATTCACTATTTACATTTGTACATCACCACTGATTACTATCTTTGAAGGTCTGATTCCTACTTTGTCCCCTGAGGGCAGCAACAATAATAATTGTTATATACCTAGACTTTTGCTCAACAAAACGAGCACTGTGATTGGTTGATTCTTGGTCATGTGGCCCTGATCAAATTCAAATTTATCCCAACCGGGATACAATTCCGCAGTTGTTGCCCGCTCCAGATGTTTTGCTGCGATTGTTGCAGGAAAAGTCAAAATATATAACAAAGCTCTTAATGTCTGGTCCCTCGGGAAACTAGTTAGTTTTGTTTTCCATTGAGTCCTGATGTTTCCCTCGATTTTGTCTCGGGAAACATGAGCACTCTCTGGAAAACAAAACTAACTATTTCCCTCAGGACCATACATTAAGTGTCTATTATTATTGTCATACCTCATAACTGAAATGCAGTCTTCTGTTGGATGAGAATGTATCACGTGACGCACCTAAAAACTGTATAACTTCCTAGGATGAACAAAACTCACTAACTCCCTAGGGAAACAACAGCTTGAGCCTTGGATTTGCACGTGATCATGACATGCATCTTGAAAGCGCGGTAAATTTGTGGGTGTGTCCATCACAATTTTCAATGAAATTTGGAAGTCTGAGTCATTTTCAAGTTTTTTTTAATCAGGGCCATGACAAAAATGCTTTCAAGTATGAAGTGAGGAAAAAATACAGCAATTGATATGAGACAAAAGTTGAAGGTAATTGTTACTCATTTGTATTTGAGATATTTAACTTATAATTAAACTAGTAAGGATTATACTCGTATTTAGCTTTGGTTCATTTTCAGTTGTCCCGGACCATGTGGTGAAAGGGAGGAAACTGTCAGTCATATAGTAACAGAATGCAAGAAATTAGCTCAAAAGCAACATAAGAACTGGACTCCGCACGATCAGGTTGCTAAAGTTGTTCATTGGAAGCTCTGCCAAAATTACGATTTGCAGTGCAATGACACATGGTACGAGCATTCTCCACAGGCAGTGATGGAAAACGACCAAGTGAAGTTACTGTGGGATTTCAGAATTCAAAAAGACCATCACTTGGACCATAACAGGCCCGATATACATGTAGTTACTGGAAAAGGCGAACAGAGCATGACAAATCATTGATGTGGCATGCCCCTTTGATACCCGAATTGTACAAAAAGAACGAGAGAAGATCGACCACTACCCAAGGCTGCTGCCTAAGAAAATTTTAAAGGGGCCCTCAGAGCTAAACGCTGAGAACTTAGGAGCCCAACATATGAAGTGAAAGGTGTTGCTGTGAAAAATTAAGGAGCCCAGAGCTATTCTTTGGGAGCCCGAGGCTACTGGGCTCCTGTTAGGCAACAGCCTTGCTACCACGATTTAAAAGTTGAAACACAAAAGATGTGGAACTAAAAAAGCATATCTGTTGTTCCAATTGTAATTGGGGAACTTCAGGCAGTGACCAAAAACTTGATGATGTGGGTTACTAAGATAGCAACACAGGGGATCTTGAACTTATTCCAGAAAGCCTGCTTGTTGGGAACAGCAAAGATCTTAAAAAGAATCCTAGGCACCAAAGGCTATAGGAAATAGCTTGATGACCTAGGGATACGTGACCACCAATACAACTAGTGATGTGAAATATAAACAATAATAAATTATAATAATTTATTACCTCAGCAGAACTCCCAGCATGTTGAACTAAATGATCCTCTTGGGTAACCTTTGTATGAACACGCACATTACTGGAAGTACAAGCTGTGGGTTGACTACTCTGAGCTTCCTCTGGTTGCAGTGTGTTAGGTACAACATAGATCAAATCACCATTTACAACACCCAAATCTGTCAGCGATACAGAGTCATCGACAAGAAAATCACGGCCATTCAGACTTAAATCAAAACTGTTTGTTCTGCACAAAAAGGACAATATATAAAGTAAATGTAAATTGTTTTATTGTGAAGACTAGACTTTTGCTTTCCATCAGCATAAAATTATGAGCTTAGGCCTTTTTGACAGGCAAAATTCAAGCCTGCGTTTGTATTTAATTGTGGATTAGTATTAGTCAACAGCCATGTACAATAAAATGTTTGATCTTTTACCCAGACGAGACCCTAACCTTTTAGGACAACTACGTATTCGCTAAATTATCAATACAGGACCACTTCTTTCCAGATCATTGCACAACAACAGTTCCTATTGTTATTTGTTTCGTTCTACAATAGCTTCCACATAATTTACATCTGTTGACCCAGAATTCTATAGCTTCCTATGACTCTTTTATTCCGTAATTTTGGTTTAAACATTTCTGCCGCATCATCTTCTCTTACCTCAAACCAAATTTGCTGCAGACGGTCTCTCGGCAATTTCCCAACGTAATCACGTCTCCAATCAACTCAACCACTTCTCTTTGCCTGTTAAAGACAACTCTGAGTTTCATTTCAAGTAAACTTGCCCAAACGCAGTACAAAATTTTACCAAATTTGCAATTTGCGAGAATCTATGATGGCAGCCATTTCATAATTTGTTTTCATCACCACCCGCGTGGACCTCTGGGTAAAGTTAATCTCCAATGTCATGGGGTGTGGGGTGGGGGATAGGGTAGAATAACAGGGTATTCCTTCTTTACTTCAAACACGATTTATGGCTTTGTAAATAATTTTCCACCACAACTTGATGATCTCCTTGTATTTCCACACAATCCCCTCTCACAACCCCACCAGCTCCAATTTTCCTCTTTAACTCCTGAAGCAAGATACCTGGGTCACCAGTAACATTACTTATCACGGTAACTTTCTTTCCCTTGGCGCGATTCTCGTATGAAATGGGTAGTTTCCCCTTCTTTGTTCTTTTAACGAAAAACCCAAGCGTTTCAGTTCCTGTCTGTTCTTCCTCTAACGCCAAATTGAAGTCTGGTTCTTGTTTCGATGTGGAAGCTCTGCTATCTTCAGAAGGATCTGAGGTTTGTGGTGCCAATGAACCACTTAAAAAACTTGCAAGCGTCAAATCTGGCGGCCTTCCTCCTTGTTCAGTTTCTTGGTGTCCTTTTTTGTTACGTTTTGGCATGTTATTTTTAACGATATTTGTGAAATGAATGAAGTTTTTGGGGCTCGCGTGGAGGCGCGCGGTAATTTCGTGGTCAGCAGCTGCGAATGTCATGCGCTCTAAGATGTAAACAAAACGACAAAATTCGTCAATATTTATGAAACTTGCTACATTTTGCAGCTCAAATATGTCTGGTTCAGTCGCTTTATTCCAGAGTTGCCGAAGAGGGGACATTGACCATGTGAGGTAGGTGCAACCTTTGCCCAATAAATACTTAAAACCCTGTGTGATACGGTGTGAAATAATGCTCCTTTAAGTGGCGTTATGTCGGTCTCAGCTGGTGTTTTGAAATGTACAAATACAATAACATTATCTGTTTGTACTTGAAGTGATTTAGTTAACCGCGAAAAAAATTCAGTTGTAGCTCGCGGCAGTACTTAAAATGAATTATATTCTACCAGGGTATTTTTACTGCCTGTATATCTCTCAATTTACGATGCGAAAGAGAAACAACACGCTTGACAATATAGAAATATGCAGCTCCCCAACGACATCTCGTTTACATTTACATGTCCAGTCTCCAATGGTTGCATGTCAAAATTGTTGGCTTGCTGCTGGATTGAATGATACCCAACTTCCAAAGAAAAATCTTGGCAAAAATTCCGGA
>JALIRR010000759.1:20000-35000 GCA_023091755.1 Montipora sp. Colony 1 RG-2022 | reverse complement strand
TGTTCGGTCAAGATGACTGGATATTGGCCTCGTTCTTTTTTTGCGTGTTTATGGACCTCGACTTCGTCTCGGTCCATAAACACGCAAAAAAAGAACTTGGCCAATATCCAGTCATCTTGACCTCACGCTTGGTCAATAACCCATACGTATTTGCATTTGAAAAGATTCTCCCGCATTGGTCTCCATTGCAAGCTAGTTCCAGTCCAATACCGAGAATACGAATATGGTCTATTAGGGAGCTTTAGCAACGACGACGGGAACGGCAACGAGAACGTCATCTCAAAACATAAATTCGTGTTACTGCAATCACTTCGAGACTATTATAAGCTTTTTAATAAGACAAAGGTGTGGCAGTCCATCAGGAATGAATGAGTGGCGCTTAATTTACGGGAGAAAATTAAAATTGATCCTCAAGTGCTGACATTCTTGATAACATCTCAAATTTGGTCATTTCACGTTGTTGTTTTGCTGACGACGGCAAAGAAATGGACAAAAATGAAAAACGCACGTGCAGGGCGTGCAAAGCTATTGTTTTTGCCCTCTAAATATGCAAATTTGTGACGTTCTCGTCGCCGTCGCCGTTGTCTTTGCTAAAGCTCCCTTATGTTGAAAGAGGGGAGCAAACATCTTCAACCTCATTACTTCATTGAACATTCGCGATGACAAACGAAATGTTGAAGCAAAGTTTTAAGGTGATGTTACACGAGCCGATTTTTAACGCAAAATACATTTGCGTTAAAAGTTGCCTCGTGCGCGAAATGTTAGGGAACTTAAGCAACGACGACGGCGACGGCAACGAGAACGTCATCTCAAAATATAAATTCGCGTTATTGTGATCGCTTCGCTACTATTTCAACTTTTTTAATATGACGGGGGTGTGGTAGTTCCTCAAGAATGACGCTGGTAGGAACGGCGCTCAATTTAGGGCAGAAAATGAAAATTTATCCTCAAGTAATGACGTTGTCCATAAAACCTCAAATTTGGCTATTTCACGTTGTAGTTTTGCTGACGACGGCAAAGAAATGGACAAAAATGAAAAACGCACGTGCAGAGCGTGCAAAGCTATTGTTTTTGCCCTCTAAATATGCAAATTTGTGACGTTCTCGTCGCCGTCGCCGTTGTCTTTGCTAAAGCTCCCTTATATGTTGAAAGAGGGGAGCAAACACCTTCAACTTCATTAATTCATTGAACATTCGCGATGACAAACGAAATGTTGAAGCAAAGTTTTAAGGTGATGTTACACGAGCCGATTTTTAACGCAACATTCATTTGCGTTAAAAGTTGCCTCGTGCCTCGTGCGCGAAATGTTCTCTTCCGGTTGCCGTCCGCGTCTCAAAAACGCGCGTTCTTAAACAAATCGAACGGATGTTGAAGCTATTTCCCTGGGCCTTTTAGACTGCCATTTTTTCGCTCCTCTGTTTTGCAAAATTGGAAAGGTGCATCGTACAGTTGTTCTTAAAGGGGCTAGGTCACGCTATTTTAGGTAATTTTGTTTAATTTTGTTAATTATGAGCTCTAAACGTCAAATTGGTAGAGCAAGAGTCTTTCATTTGCAAAATCACGGCCACATAACAACTGAGAACGATTTTCCAGCTGTGTAAATGGCATTTTGATATAGACTGATATAAATTTGAAAAAAGGTGGGCCGACGTTTTTCAAATTTACCCAAATTCAATCCATTTAAATCCTCTTCAGTTTTGTCCATCCATGTCCCTTTTTGCCTTCCCTGTGTTTTGTTAGAGTTCTTCTATAGTTTTGAACAGTTATTTTGAAATTTTAGTTAATTCTATGGCCATTCGATCAGTGCTGAAATTGCCTAAAATTGCGTGACCTAGCCCCTTTAATGTGAAAAACTCTTATCAATTGGCCTGTCACAGTTGAATAATATATTTCAGTTAAACAGAGACCTTTCTGCCGCATTACCCTGAACCGCACTGTATCGTGCTTCAATGAACTGCATGTCCATTGTCTGTGTTCTGGTAAAGCACTTGACCTCGTCATCGGTCCGATTTTTCAAAAGCCCCGAACTTTTCGGGCCTTTTCGAAAGTCATAATTCCCTCTGTATCTTAAAAATGGTGAGGTTAATTTAGTAATCAAACTCCACAATCATTTTGCTTTTCGGTTTTTTGTTTTCTTCTTGTCTGCGCTTGACCCGAGGCTTTGGGAAACTCCATGTAAGAAAACATGCGCCGTTGGGTCCTCAAGGCCGGGACACACTAGGCGACAAGTCGCAGCGTCAGGTCTCTGCGACAAGTTGCTCCACGTGTACTACTTGCAAAACAAGTCGCTGCGACACGACGCCTGTTCGGAGCACACGCAGTGATCTCGTATGAGAGGGAATGTGAACTAGTTTTCTAATTCAATATGGCTGACCATATGACGCTCTCTCATTGGTTCATTTATATTGTGTCGCAGCGACTTGTTGCCGGGAGTGTACACACGATGCGACAACGCTGCTTTCCCTAATTTTGTCGCCGCGATCAGTCGCACGAATTCAAACCAGTTTGAATTCGTGCGACTGATCGCGGCGACAAAATTCTGCCGCAGCGACAATGATTTTCATGAAATTAACCGTGTCACACAAGGCGATTTGTTGCGGCGACTTGTCCCCGCGACGTGTCGCAGCGACTTATCGCCAAGTGTGTCCCGGCCTTTATAGCCAAAAATAGGCTATGTGAACCTTACGGCGCCTGCTCATTCCTAGTACTAACATGAATGCACCAATCAGAGACGCTTTTCATTGTTCTTCACAACAATGAGGACACTTCGTTTCAGGATTCCACAGAGCTCTTCTTCTCTCTCAGTCATGCGCAAAAAAGAAGCGCTCTGGCATCGAGACTGATGCCAGGACAGCAGTGTCTCTCAGATTTTTAAACTGATCATCTCTAATGGAGAAAAGCTACTTAGCAATATAAATGTGTTTGTCTGAAGACAAGCCGCTTACGTCCGGTTGCCGTCCGCGTCTCAAAAACGTTGCGTACCGCGGATGTGCAGACTTTCATATTAAAGTGTTTTAAATTTCCTATAGATATTTAACTTTATTGCACTGATTAAACTGCCTCTGTACAGGTTGAGCACTAAAGCACATGTAACCTCTAAAAATACCACGCATGCAATCTTTTTCGTCTGTCAATCCCAGCTTACTGATAAAACCCTGACTTTATAATGCTAGTCTTCACATTGTGTATTCTAACACGCAACTAAAAAATACATCAATAACACCATCACTAGTGCAGTTTCAATTAATGCAGTTATCGCTTGAACCAATCAAGACAGACATAGAAAATCAAGTTAACCAATCATAACACAAAGCAAAGAAATGCAGCCTGTGCGAAGCGCGGGATAAGCGCGCCCACACAAGTTAGGTCATCTTCGTCTCTGATTGGATGAAAATATGGCGTGATATTTTCAAGCCAATCACCACACAGAAAAAATAACTTAAGTAATCTGGTAACCCCTTTCCATTTTCAATTTAAAACCACTCTATGAACTGCTTTCTATAAGTGTCTTATATGAAGCCAGACTTAAATTAAACGAGCAATATTTGTGACATGACAGCTCACAAACAAAATATACGCCCTTCACTCCACCAAACACTTTGTACAAAATTTACAAATCCAAAACATTCACGGAGAGAAGTTGTGGAAATATCTCCCTGAACATTCTGTAATGAATGATATTCACAAATGGCAGGCTATAAAACAGGAATTTGTAGTCGATAAGCCAGCACTGATTGTGTGGAATTTAACTCAAGTATGATTTTACCAGGAGTTTGTTGGATCTACACTTCCAAATTGCTAGAAAATATTTTTTGTAAAGTTAAATCTCAAGGAATACATTAATTCTCGCAGTAAATGGTTTAGGATTGATCCCACCTAGCCAAGTTAGTCCTGCCGGCATTATTTCGAGAAAAATTTTATGAAAAAAAAAAAAAAATATATATATATATATTAAGGTTTAGGGGGTCATAACACTTCAACTTTACATGCCTATAAGAGATTCCATAACTTTAAGGTAAGTCTGTATCTTTTAATGGGAAGATTGTCGATTGGGGAGAATACTGCAAATCACCAATTTCAAGAGCAATATGCCGGAATAAACTTGTTAAATCAAAGGGCAAGTCTATATGTGTGTTACACATAAAGACTTGGTTTCCAGAATCTACTATTTTTGTCAATTTCTTAGTAGTTTATCAATACTGCCATTCATGAATACATTTTTAAGGTACAAATTTACATTGTTTCGGCTGATATTGTACAATAGCCAGTCTTGGTACCTAATAACCTTTACTGGTTAAGTCCTGGCATCTTCTTCAACAAGTATAGAAAACAATTTGACAAAAAGAAAAGGATGAGAAATTGGAGATAATGAACCATGGAAGTGGGCAAAAATTGGAGAAATTCAATTTCACTTTTTTTGAAATTTAAAATATAAAATTCAGCACATTATAAAGGAGATTTAGACTAATGTGCATCAATTGAGTTTCAAATTCTGTTAATTTGTATCTCACTACCATAACTGACTTAAAATGTAACTGATAAAAATTAGAAGTCCTGTTAAATGGAAATTTTAAAGTGTCAAAATATTAAATATTATCATAATGCAAATTTTGCCTACTGTATGGCCTGATGTGACACCTGGAACAGTTTCATGACTTCTAACTGCCATTCATGTATTTCTAAAAAATTGCTAGTGACTTTGCTTTGAGTAAAAAGTGTTTTTCCTTTGATAGTCATTCCAGTTTAAGATATTTTGATTGAAAAGTTCAGATCATAACTTAAGCCAAATACGAGAAACAGATAAGCAAAAATGCAAAAAAACCTATAGTGTGAATGCATCCATCCTAAACAAATACAAAAAAACTGAAATAAAACTTGAGCAAAAATATCAGGCCATACCTGTAGTAATCAATTAAATTTTCATTGTGATGCAAACACCACCAGAGTAATTGCAGAGTATAAAAATCCTAAGCACTGGAGAAGATACCAAAACTTAACCCAACCTTGAATTATTTCTTCAATATAATAATAACAATAATAATAAGAGCTATTAATTTTGTGAACCTAATAACTAACAAACATTCTCATGCTGTGTCAGAGCTCCATATCCTGGGTCTCATCTTCTGAAAAGTCACTAATAGAGCTCTCACTGGATGATGACATTTCCTCCTGATCTTTCAGCACATCTTCTGTTGCATATTTTTTAATGTATTCTAATGATAATTGAATTACAATTTAGTTAGCTACACAGAAAGTGGCATGAAGTAAAAAAAACAAGGATTTTCGGCGGGAAATATTGAATATCAAAGATCATGATAATGTACCTTGGATTTTAGCCTTGTACTGTTCAGGTTTGTGTATGTACAGAGCAGCAGCATCGCCATTAAGGGGATCCACAGGGTTTGGGTACGACAAGAGTTGCGGCAGAAATGACTCAAAGATATTTGATAAATCTACAGAAACAAGAAAGAAATACATTTGCTCTTGTGTGCTCCATCCATAAAAGACGAACATTATTATCACTATTATAAAGTTGTTGTGATAAAAGTGGAGCTCTTGTTTCAAAAAGCACCTAAACTTAAAGTAAATTTCTTTACATTATCACTCACTGGTACTGGTACTGGTAATGAATTTAAGTAGCGCATTTTCTATTGGCATATTCAAATGCGCTTTACAAGCAAGACCGTGATCTATGGGAGTGATCGGACATCAGCATATACAGGCGCCGCTGGCAGCTGCTATCAGTCCATTAGCGATCTCACGCAGCACATGAATGAATGAAATGAGGCCTGACCACAACACCGGGAGCTCCATGCCCTACTCTTTACAAATACTGTGTCCACTGGGTTGTGAGACAGGGCCTACGGTTTATAGTCCTTATCCGTGAAGACTTGAAAGTCTTAAGCATTTGCGGATGTACATGTAATTACAAAGGCAGCACTTTCTCCCCAGTTATTTTAAGACCCTGAGTGTTGGTCCGGACGGCGTTGAACTCACGACCTTCCGCATGGCAGCCCGATGCTCAACCAACTGAGCCACCGGTGCGCGGTGAAAACTGTCCCATTAACCCTTTGATACCCAAACTGGCAATACTTAGTATTTTACTCTAACGTCAGACGATTTTACTCGTCAATGGGGAACCCCCAGGGATAAATGGGTTAACAAAGATTTTAACCATTGGTAAAACCTAAAATTGTGACACCATAATTTAAAAAAATTTCAATGGGTTTCAACAAAAAAATGTCAGAAACACATGCAGCCCTTTATGCTATAGCCACCTAGTAAGAGGAAAAGCTGGGTTCATCCCAGCCTTTGATTACATCACAAACTCCTCTGCCAAAAAAAAGAGTTTTGAACAGGATTTTCTTATTACAAAACAGCTTGTAACATTATCTGAAAAACAGACCAGGTCTTTACCTCTTACTAGTTAATATGTGGATAGAAGACTGCTAGTAAGGTTAAATTAATACATAATTACGATTGTACATTGTACAACTCATAAGACAGCAAAAGTTGAAAAAAAGTACAGAAACAAGTTGATGTTCTGGAGTCGCGCATACCACAACAAAATATTGCTTTTTCCGATTGTAACAATTTCTCTTTTTCCAGTCAATATTTTCCACCAAAACAACAGACACGAGGGATCAACAACAAGAATTTAACGTACATGGCATGGAGCATGACAGGTATTATCACTCTCTGCAGTTTAGATCCTCAAGCATGTTTTTTAGGACACTGCCAGAGGATGCTAGCAGAGGACCTAGTGTCTCAATGGGCTCTGCACCATCTGAGTCACTGCAAAGTCAATAGAGGTACCCAAAGAGTATGTGGTCTGTACAGGGTACACATTGAACTTCTAAACCCTGATTTTCATCTAAGACCAGAAGAAATACAGGCCTTGGCTCAAAACCATTACCCCTCCTGAGAAAATAACAATCACTTCAGGCTGCCATCCAACTAAAACATGAGGAAATCAACAGCAAGAGCAATTTACAACAAATATTATTAGACTAGTATATACTAAACAGTGTATAGCGTTGAAGGCGTGCTCAAACTCCGAATATCCTTTGTTATTAACTTCTCAACCTCGGGTAATACTCTGATTGGTTATCAGCTCATACATGTATACCTTAGTTCGACCTTATATGGCAAACGATTGCACTTTAGAAACCTTGCTAAGCTAAAATAATTTTTGCCAGAAAGCAGAGTTTCTCTCTGAATAAAGCAAAAAGAAACCTTTTTGTGGAAAGTTTGGACCAATTCTGATGTTTAGAAGTACGTGAAAAGGTAAGAAATGTTTTTGAGATGAGCCTGCATCTGTCTGACAACCAGGTAGTATTACACAACAATGCAACTGCATCAAGTTCTTTTTTTTATTTCGCTCAGATTTTCTCTCTTTTTTCGCTCGTAGTTCGTACTTTCAAAGTTTTGGAGTTTAAGGAATTTAGTCTCATTGGATATGAGACTGGTTATAGCCAACGAGGCACTATGCACCTTGTTGGCTATTTACCATCTCATATCCAATGCCCGCTTATGGAATAATTGTTTACTATTCCGCACTGAGCAACTCGCATGGGATTTGTGCCCAAAAATATTGTGATCATTGCAGGAATAAATGACTTAAAATCATCTTTACATACCAAAACAACTATTCACCTGTATTGTTAGCATGTTAGCAGAACCTACCATAAAGTGCTGTCCAAGCTTGATTGATTACATCAAGGCATACTGTACCAGAACTAGAAGCAACAAATTTATTTGAACTATCTGTCTTCAATAATAAAATTAACAAAGGTCGATGTTCAGGCATGTCATTAGGGCCCATAACCTGTAACACCTGTTACGGCTGAGCCCAGTCAATGTTACGGGTGATGGTTGCTGCAGAATGAATATTCACGAAGCAAAACACATTTAAATTTATTTATGAACAATTACCTTCTAAAGAAAATATAATTGCTGCCTTGTGTGTCTGTATTCCTCATTCTAAGACCTGTTTTTGGTAAAAATCCAAACATTTTCCCGAAAAAACCTTTGGAGAACATCCCCAATTGATCGTTGTTGGATTCCGACACCATTTTCAGCAACAAAATTCATTATCAATGCACCATACTTTATATAAATGGGATTCCGCTGACCATTTTTCACAGTTCTGTGATGACTGACCATTTCCACATGGTTAGTTTATCTTAATTCATTGTGAAGTTTACGGTATGTTTTTGCCCTGTTTTCATCTCTTTTTGATTGAGAAAATAAATTTGCACCTTCCAGTGCAGGAAAATGCATTTCTGAGGGTCTAATTTTAAGAATTTTCTGGGGGAGCCCCCAGACTAGGGGCTCAGGGGCCCGTTTCTCGAAAGTCCCGAAAACTTTTCGGGCCGGAAAAGCCATTTGTGAAACTGCTATCCGCTTGTTTTGGAAGGCTGATCTTTTAACACATTTTCAAGGTAGCAAAAAGCAAAATGACTGTCAAGTTTGACGACTTAAATCCTCTCCATTCTTGAGATACAAAGGAAATTGTCATACCCAAAAATAGCCCATTAAGTTTCGGGACTTTCGAGAAAATTTAATGGGCCCCAGGCCCCTTGAGCCTTCCTTTACATGGCCTTTGGCCATGTATTTACATGTTACGGATGAAATCTTAATGTTACATCTGCTCCCAAATTAATGACAGCCCTGGTGTTAAAGAAACAAAATACTCACGCTTCATCTATGTTTGGGTGGAAAATCTTGTTGATAAAACCTTGAAAACAAAATGTAATATCATTCCTTAAATAGATCCAGGCTGAATCAGACACAACAGGGCTAGTTACATAATAATAATAATAATAATAATAATAATAATAATAACAATAATAATAATAAATATTTTATTTTATATATCATAATTCACAAAAGTTTCTCATCACTGTGAAAGTCAAACATAACTATCATCATCATCAATCAATCCAATTTTGATCCAGGTTTATCCCCGTAAACAGGGGTGACCGGATTTACCCCACTTTGTCAGCAATCTTTCTAATTCCCACTCTCGATCTCGCTCAATTCATGGCGTCCTTATCACAACAATTATTTAAATTTCTACATAACAATGAAAAATATATTAAATATCTAAAATAGACATATAGTATATAATGTGTGAAATCAATGATACTAAGATAGTCCACTATGACAGATTTAAAGGCATCCATGGAAGGCTAATCTAATAAAAAGGAAGGTAATGCATTCCAAGGTAAAGTTTTCTT
The DNA here is from genome assembly GCA_023091755.1 of Montipora sp. Colony 1 RG-2022. Classification (NCBI taxonomy): domain Eukaryota; kingdom Metazoa; phylum Cnidaria; class Anthozoa; order Scleractinia; family Acroporidae; genus Montipora; species Montipora sp. Colony 1 RG-2022. The sequence goes on along the minus strand of JALIRR010000759.1, from coordinate 25,758 downwards.
GAAGAAGTTGTACTTGTAAGTGTTATTATTACTATGCTAATGTTAAAAAATCATTGGTTGCCATGGTAAAGAATGTAATGGGTGGAACATACAATGTACTATGGGATAATAACTGTCAACTGTATTTAGGTCTGGGGCACTTCTAATTGGCACTATCCGGGAGACTGTACCCGCAGTGGCTCTTGTCTTACGTAAAATCAACCTGCGGGTAATCGGCAGGAAATTACGGTAATATCAAATTGTAAGTTCCTTTTAGAGAAAAGGAAAAACCAGAGTACCCAGAGAAAAACCTCTCAGAGAAGTAGAGAACAAACAAACTCAACTCACAAGTCTAGGAATTGAACCCGCGCCACATTGATGGCATGGGTACATGTTTATGAAACATTCAGTAATGTAGCAGCTCTCGTAATGTAAATGTAATTGGTTCGATTGCTACCCAAGCCAAAAACTAAACAGCAATGTAGCAGCTCTCGCAAACCTGCTATTGTTAGGTATTGTTAGCAGCTCTATTGTTTAAGTCTAAGTCATAGTTCCAATTGTTTAGTTTTTTTTTTTTTTGGTTAGGGTAGTATGACTAGTATGAGAGCTGCTACACGACTCAAAATATGGGTTAAGTATTAGATGATTCCTAAGTGTAACTCTCCTAAAGCCAGCACTTGATAACATAAATTAATCAAAGATCACGATTACATCAACTTACCTATAGAAGGTGACTTGAACGGATATTTTTCTGGTAAATCAACCCTCACCTTCCATACTCCACCTTCATAGAGACCTATTATTTAGATATTAACTTTGGTTATGATATTTGGGACAATAACTGAATCCACTTATTGAACAACAACAACAATAATGTTACGGGAAGATTTGATAGTCACATTGACACTTCTATGGTATTCAAAACAAGTGATCATAACAACTCCATTAATACTGATGATCCATTTCATATATCATTTCATGGTTAATAATCCCTAATCGTCACAATAGCAATGACACTAAAACGGAAGAAATACATGTACCCTGGTCTAGCCTACAGACAGCTCACATAAGCTTCTTGTTGATTTTTTAAAAAAGGTTTTTGGCAGAACATCAAAATGCTAATGGCTGAAAACCCTACACACAACAAAGCCCACATATGCTGTGAGCTCTAGGAGTTGAATGTAGGCCAAATTGTCAAATTTTGAAGTGTTGTCACAACAGTGCTACCTCAGGCCACTTTATTACAAGCCTATTAAAAGAAGACTAAATCTTATTCAAACTACACATCAGATAAGAGGTTTTAAGTGCATTTTCTATCCACTGATGCAACCAGAAAACTCCAAGCATTCCACAAAGTAGATCATCTGGAACATAAAATTTAAGCGAACATTTGGAGCATCAGGCAAAGACTATCTGCTCCTCAAAGACCTACTTAATCTCCCAAAATGCAGCAGTAGATAAATTAATGTTCTCAAAAGAGATTTGTAGTTGAATAAATAGTTTACTATGAAATATCTCTTTATTGCAAAATTGTTTGTACAGTTCTTTGTTAATTTACACATTGAAAAATGACACTTCTTCCAACGGCTCACTAGCCCCATTGTTACAGCTGGGTAATTTTAATATTTTTCCATCTAAATTTGTGATCAGAAAACAGCCCAGCTCTCACAAGTGTACTGTAGCTCAAGGATAGAGCAACCAAACTAAAATTGTGAAAAGTATAATTACCGAGTTGTAGGTAGTATAAGTATTGTTAATAGAGTAAGTAGTATGTAGTGTTACTAATCTAAGCAGTCCAAGTAAAATAAGATTTTGAAAAAAAAAAAAAAAAAAAAAAAAAAAAAACCAAACTAGTTATCAAAATGTCATTGGCTGGACTCCCTGTGATAAGGAATCAGGTTTTTTTTTTTGCCTGGGTATGCAAAGTCAGTGAACCTCTTCAATCTTTTACCAGTTGACATTTATCATCCAGCCATTACTACCACTGCAAGATTATTTGTTTCGTATAAAATCAATGGCTTGGCTCCAACAAGTCTGCAATAACTTTATAATAGGAAGAAAGATTGTATAATTTTTTTTTCAAAATACACTACTTAAGAACTAGAGAAAAAAACATGTTTTAAAGTGTAGTCAGTTTTTTTCTCTCTTTCATTTACACAAATTGCATATATATGATTATTTTACTTTTTTAGCGCGAGTGTTTATTTCAAATGTTTGTTGTGAAAGATTTCAATACAATGTCTGACCAGAGTCTGGCTACCTACTTTGACACCAGCAATGTGATTAAAGACAGGCAAGCAAAGTCATCAGAAAACAGTGATTGCCACTTCCCTACTAGAGAAATCAATATTTGATTTTGGTAAAATTGAGAATTTTGTTATCTTTATGAAGTCAATACTTTTTGCATGAAAACCACATGCATATTATTTTGGCAAAGTCAATAATACCAAAACCATCAATTCAGCCTCAGGATATTGTTATCCTCATAAAAATTTACAAACACTGGAAAGGCATGACGGCCTGTTGAGTTTGATGTGGGCACATCATCAATGCTTGCACCTTTTCCATTAAAATGGTATTAATACCCTTTAGCCCACACTTTATGAGAATATATACCATGAGGATTGGACCATGCCAATGTTGCAAATCACAGGAAATAGTTATTACGGTACTTAAATTGCATGGATCTCAATGCCTACTGATAAAAACTTTATAAAACTCTAATGAAAAATAAACTAGATTTCAAATATGTTAGAGTGGAGAAAAAATATGTGAATAACTTTTGTGTTTAATTAAAGGTACATGAAAATTTATCCTGTGAATTTTGTCATTAATCTTAATTTTACAAACCACAGAAATTTAGAAAATGGATGAACAAAAAATTATTTGCTTTTACCAATGAGTCAAAATCCAGGCAATTATATGATTTTATGGACCCCTCTTTACATAAAGACGCTTAAATCAGCTGTTTTATCAATGGGTGCAAAGTACAAATAAATTTAAAGAATAAATTCCACAAAAACACAGCATTTCTAATGAAAAACAAAGTAGCCACATAACCAAGTTGAAAGTCGATTTTCCACTCTTTGGGCAATATAAATCACCGATTTGAAGTTTTTCCTAGAAGAAAAAAATTGCAAATGGATGGATAATAATCGCCCATGTTCAACCTTGCCACTGCTTTCGATTGCACTTTCTAAATCTCCTTTCCCTAAGAAACTTTTGGTTGACAACCAATTATTATTTATTAATATAATCGCGAAATAACCATTGCATATTGCGGGAAAGAAAAATTCTTTTGTTCCATCGGAGAAGCTATGTTTTATCAAAAAAGCCTTACGCCAGTTGGTGTTTAGACAGATTTGATTCTTCTGAGAAAACAGTCACTTGAGCATTGAATGATCCTCAGAAGGAAAGGTTGGGAACCAATTGCCCAGAGTGTATCACATTAAAATATGTTCACACTTACTTCCACTTGGCCCAAAGAACTTCACAATAAACTCATTCAGTCCACCGAGTATTGTCACTTCGTGCTTGCTTTCGATTCTAACAGCAATACAGTTAAGGAACAGTGCTTGGTCATGGCGAAATGAGACTAGATGCGCAACGATCGTCACATAGCAGCTGAGCGCCATTTTGGTTACAACTTGGCTAACAAGAAAAAGCTTATCAAGCGCAAATTAAGACAAAAACAAGGATACAGCTTTATCACGTCAGTATCCATTCGTCTCTTTCCAGGCGACGGAGACGACATGCTGCCGGTCCAACAGACGAAATCCTCTCGGCACTTTCTCCCTTCGCTACAGCAATAATGGACGACTCTGAAATTTCTGGTTGGTTTGTTGACGTAACATTGTTATTGTGATCACGTGAAATGTTTAACTCCGCCCCCAGTCACGTGTTTATCTTAGTAGTCCACCTAATGCAAACAAGTGTGGTAGAAGTATTTTCCTTTCTTTTGAAGCTCCAAAAAGCTTGTCAAACTTGCGATAGAAACTAAAACAAAGGAAAAAAAAATATTGTGTGTACGTGTACGTTTGGGTCAAAGTTTTTACTACGCTCACGCAAAACGGATTTCCTTGCTTTCTTGCTTGTTATCGTCGTTCGCCAATAGCGAGATAATATTTCCTTCCTCCGATGGTTGCTTTGACTTACATTGCAAATACGTCAGTAACACACCAAGGATTTCCTGGGGCCTAGCACTGTCTAGGTCTGTTTTTCACTCTAACTTTTAGCTGATGCGCATGCGTAGATGTCTTTAAAAGAGCCCCCAAATCAAATCGTCCGTCTGGCGTTAGCCAGATTAAAATTAAAACGCAGAAATATAAAATAGAAGAAAATGGTCTCAAACAAGCAATTTTATATTATAACAATATAAATCGAGTGAAAGATTTCGTTGTTTTTCTAATCCTCGTCATTTTACAAACGCGGAAATATGCAAGCCTCGCTACTCCAGTCACTGTCCAGTGCTAATCAAATGGGAGAAACAATCTCTTTTCTCCAATTTAAGCGCCCTGATACAATCCCTGTAAACTATCACTTCAAATGGCATGAACTGGGGACAGAGCATAACCAACGTACGTTACACGGTCTTACACGGGCAGGGCACCACTTCTCAAAGCGTAATCTACATTAAAGTTCGAGGTGAGTGAGCGCGCGTATTCGCACTCCTTACAATGCATTTTCCAAACTCGTGGGGCTACGAAAGGACCCTCTTTGTTCAAATCGAAAAACTATACTCTTTTCTTTCTGATATAAATACTACAACCCGCATTCTTTATAGCTTAAATATGGGCATCCCTTGGCGTTGAGTCTTCCTTTCAGCACCGGACTACAAGTCTGAGAATTTTATTAGTACTGCCTTATTACCACTTCAGAACTATTGTTTCATTAAATAAACTCCCACAATGACTTAATGTCGAAGTATACACAGAATTATGATTCCTAATATTTTTAGTGTACAACAACAACGACAACAACAACGTTTATTACATACAATACTAGTTACAATGAAAAGTTTGTCCACCAAAACTGATTTCGCAAGGCTAATCGAGTTGGGTGGAGCAAAGATAAAATAGTTAATTAATATATTTACAACGACAAAGATAGAAAAGGAAATAATTAACATTTAAGAAAAGAGCGGCTGAAGTTCCCGGGGATGAAGTTCCCGGTGTTGTGGCTGTCCTCTGTGTGTATATGGGTGGGTGGGTATAGCAGGTCCACATCAGCTAAATAGCTGCCAAAACTTCACCCTGCTCAAACAAATAAATAACAAACAAACAAACCAATGTTTCCATTATAAAGATGTAAAGTTCTACAGTGGAATACAAATTCAGATTCTAATTAATTGATTGCTGATAATCTTAAAAGTCAACAATATTTGCGGGAAAGGTTTACTTTAGAATGTGAGTGTTAATGTGCTGTTTTAATCGGTAGAATGTGTTAATGTGTTTTGTTAATTGTTCCTCAAACAAGCATCATTGTCTTTTTTCAAGTTTTCCACATAGAGAAAAGGTTTTGATAGCTCCTGTTCAATACAGCAATTTTCAGATATGATCCCAATGCTTTCACAGCAGCGAAGTTTAAGTACTTCTGGATAGATGAAAGAATCGGATTACAGGCAGTCGTTGACAAGACTGAAACCGACCCAACAAAATATAAATATAAAATAGGTGATGTAAGCCTTTCGTATCAGCTAAGTTGCAGAATGCGCTCCCTCATTTTATCCGTACCATTGAGTTAACTGGATTTAAAAGAGGATCGAGGGTCGCATTTTGTA